>CANXYI010143253.1:0-11105 GCA_948208565.1 Hura crepitans
AAACACAAAAAAAGGATACATGTTAGGTGTATAAAGGAAAATATAAGCAATAAGCCTTTCAACCTTATTACTCCCACTTTAAATAAAGTTAAATGTAATAGGCCTATATAATAATCATAATACAATCACAAGCTTTTAGGATCATGTAACCTAGGGGAAGTTGCTAAGCTTGACTATATGGGCTAATAGTTTTATTAAAAGGCTTATTAGCTACAACAAGTGGAAGTCCGACTTAATAGGTTTTTCAAATCAAGGATAATAGCGATCAATTAGTTTACCTTTTATATACCTGAAGGCACAAGGCTTGTGAGTGATGGATATGCTATCACTTCTCCATTCTTGAATGAAAAATGGAGTCATGGTTCATGATAGCATCCAGGGTAAAAAGGACATAATTTATATAGGATGTAATGAATGGGATTGATAAAAATTAGAATATTAGATGGCATATTATTTAGGCACTTTCAGATTGAGATTTTTAATCCCCAGTAGAATCATCACTGTAGAGATTATGATATTTCTACAGGGGATAAGAGTGGTTAGCATAGTTGCCATATGGCTGCTACACTAGTTGTAACACCCGTAAGTCGAAGTTTTATGAATAATACCTTCGTGGCATGAATAATGCTCCTTATGAGTTACGACACCTTAATTAGGCTAGGAAAGGGCATATTGATAAAAAAAAACTTTGACAAGCTAGAAAATGGACAAAAGCAAATAATTTAAAAATTTAGCAGAACCAATAAATCATTTTAGGTTAAGAATTAGTGAATAGTGACATAAATTGAGATTGTGTTGGGACAGCCTCGAGATGTACTTAGACGGACCCAAAAATACCATACCCTAAAACTCAAAAACTCCAATCTATAGGATGGTGAAGCAATTTTAAATTTCTGAGACCATCTGATTTTTATTTGGAATATTTTATTTTAGTGGGTGAATAGCAACCATAGTTGCCGATGAAATTTTGACTTGAAATTTTACGAGTCTTTTAATGGCACTAGCCGAGGATTTTTAAAACTAAAATAAGTATTTTTTGAGGTCTATAGAAGTTAAAATGAATTTCTAATGTTTAAAAAGAAATCGGGTTAATATAAATCATTAGATCTCCATGTGTTGTTTCTAACCATGCCACTTACCCATATATATGACCTTACGCATATAGGAAGGCCATATGTGCACAAAAGTCATCCTCTACTTCCCTTTCATCCCAAAAAAAATGTTACCACCATTAAAGGAAAGCCTTCCACCATTTTCTTCTCCTTCTAACAATAATTCAACACTAAATCTTGCAAATTTTATATGGGAGTTTACCTCTATGGTCCATAGAACACTATCTAAGTGAGAGAATCCAAAAATAAGCTCTCAAATGAAAGATTAAAGTACAGAGTGGAAGTGCTTATTTCTTAGTTTTTATTTTTGGTTTATGTAGCCTTGATAATTCTAAGAAAAACAATGTTAAATGATTTTGATTTAGAGCTTTGTAGGATTTTATATGGATTTTCAAATTTTTAGGTTACATATGTTGGTAAGAGAAGGAATAGTGAAAACCAAGGGGTATAAGGTCATAAAGGGGTGAAGAAAGGTGGAATTTAACCTTAGGTATGTGGATTTAATGTAATTGGCACATGCCAATATGTGCTTGTATGTGTTCATACATAAAAGTGTGTATAAAAGTGTTGTTTCATGCATATGTTTATGTGATTTTTATGAAATAAACATGCCATAGTGTAAATTAGATGTGATAATAATGATATAAATGTGTTTTAGATATGGAAAGCATGTGTAAAGCCATAATGTATGTATGGTTATATGTATGTCATGTATTTTATGGATGTGCATATATGCATGACATGTGCACATGATGTACCATGATGTAACATGATGGTAATAACATGTGTAACCTAAAATGAAACATGGCAAGTGAAAATATATGCATCATTATTATATGTGTACATGTATATGGCATAAAATGTAAGGCATTGACATGTAATTGGAATGAAAATAAGCATAGCAAAATGAATGCAAGAAATATGATGAGATAGATAAGGATTTAATGAGTTATGACCTAAATTGGTATGTAATGGTGTCATGTGGAGTGGCATATGAAAATGGCGATTATAACGTAGGATTAATGGCATAATGATGATTAAGAAAATAACGAAAGTATTAAAGCATAAAGGTTAGAGAAATAATGAATTATTGGTGGGCATAAATGGTGACATGGAAATTATGGTAATCATAAGTGACCAATTGAATAATGATTGCTATGAAAATAACCAAATGAATAGTAACATGATGAGAAATGACTATATGAGTAGTGATTTTATGAAAAATGACCCATAACTGGGAAAGGTGTGTAAGTGAACCCTTATTATCAATATGGAATATTAGTAATGCTATAACACTTAATAGATGATTGATAACTACATAACAATGATTAGTTAATAGTTAAACCCATCATTTAGACACCCATTAGATGGGTTGGCCGATCAACTATGGAGTTAGAAGCTGTTAGGCAGTTTGGTTCCCCTAGGGGCCACTATTGTTTGATAGATGTGGCAGTTGTAGCTGCTAAGGTTCTGATGTGAGCCTTGCACACTCAGGTATTAGGAGGTCCTACGGGGCTAACCCCTGCTACCCATTAGATTGATTGTGGATATTAGGAGGTCTCACATGGTTGATCCCTACTATCCACTAGCTAGATGATAGACATGATGAGTTGGGATATTAGGTAGTCCCATAAGGCTAATCCCTACTATCCCATTTACAAATATTAGGAGGTCTACAGACTGATCCTAGGTATCTACCAATCCAGTATGAGGAGGTCTGTGGACTAATTCCTACTATTAGACCAGGTAAGTGCAACTATCGAGGCCCAAAATATAGGCCATTACATAACATGGATATTGCTATTCAGTGTCTTAAAGTGTAGTCTGTTTGTCATGGGACTGAATAACATTACACATAAATAAATATAACACTATTAGACTAGTAATAATGGTAATTGAATAAATACATGGATTTAAATAATTGAGTTGACTAAATAGAATATGAGCTAGTTACTTGCATGACAAGGCATTATAAGATATAGCAAATAATTGGGACATAACTTGTAAAACCTATATAGAAATGGTTATAGTGTCTATTTGTTTATACTTGTGACATCATACGTGTCTCTACATTCATGACATGCCTTTATTGTGTTAAATCCACCACTAAGTGTATACTCAGCGTGTCGGTGTTCTAATACACATGTCTTAGATAGGGGTTAGCTGTTCATCTTTATCAAGTGCAATATAGCTACTGCTGAGTTGTTTAGGTTTATATTTCTGTAATTTGATAGTTATTAGTAGAAATACACTCATGTATGTTGGTGGTTTAGAAATAGATAGTTAATGTATATTATGGATAAATATATGGATGTCTATAAAATGAACTGCATGATTTGTGTAGATCTGAACTTATGATGAGAATGTATGCCTATTTAACTATTTAGAAACTATGGTTTTGAGACCCTATGACTATTGTGTGACTATGTTTTATGGTGGATTTAGGGGACTAGAAGGGTTTAAGTGTTAAAGATTGAGTTGTGATTATTATAGAAGTGTTTTTATGCAGGGAAAATTTTTTAGTTTTTCACTTGGGTAGCAATTATGGTACCTAATTTTTTGTAAAATGGATAACAGATGTTAAATGGTGTCTTGTCAAACTAAAATAGGTAGGATTATAAAACTATACAATAACAACTTCAAATCAAACAAGACAGGATAATAATATAAAAGAAGTCATAAGTGTTAAGTGAATGAACCTTAGGAAAATTTAAGGATGGGTAACCTGTAGGAAGTAGCACACTTTGTCTATTTCCTTCCAGAATGGGTAGAGAGTGTTACATTTAGTGGTATCATAGCAGGTTTAGGTGTTGCTAGGTGTACTATACATGAGTACTAAGGTTTAGGATTCTATATCTGGGTTAAAGCTACACAACTTAAAGATAATAAGTTATTTTCTATACAATGATATGCGATGAGTGAACGGACCCTAAAAGAATAGGGCGGATAGGTAGCAAGCTATGCTCCTATGACCACTCATAGTCCAAAGGTGAGTGAAACCATACCAAAGCTGAGTGATGCTACTCACTAGCCATCACCACAGTCACAGCAATAGCCTCAAGCTTAGACCTCACAGTATTGTTACAGCAGATAGTAGAGCTATTGAGGCACACTACTAATCCGCCACCTTTAGCTCTTACACCACCTCTACTAGCCCTAGTAGCATTACAAAAGACTTACCTAGAAAGGGTGAAAAAGATAGGGGCAGTTGATTTCTAGGTGCAAGGGAGGATGATGTTGTAAGAGCTGAATATTGGCTAGAGTAGACTATGAGAATATTAAAGCAACTGTAGTGCACAAAGGAGGAAAGCTTGAAATGCTCCACCTCTCCTGCTAGATGAAGCCTTCCACTGGTGGGACATGACAAAGAGAAAAAAAGAGGTGGTAGAGATTACTTGAGAGTATTTTTTGAAGGAGTTTCATAAAAGATATATTCTAGAGTCTTATAAGGACAAAATGAGATAGGAATTCTTAGACAAAAAACAAGGGTAGAGGTTAATGTCAGAATATGAGAACGACTTTGCTCGCCTAAGTAGATACGTTGAGGAGTTCTTTCTAGAAGTGCACCTCTAATGTATGGGAGTTACAATAGGAGACACTAGGGGTAATTGTCATAATACAGTAGAGGAGAATGTTTCATATGTAGAGCCAGAGATAACTTTTAGTGGGAATGTCCTTAGAGACAACCTGAGCTTGTATAGACCTAGGCATCAGCTATAGTAGCACCAAGTAGAGGTTCATGATAGATGAGGCAGAGGCAGTTAAGTACCAGTTAGAGGATAGGATCGGAGGCTAGAGCTCTAGTATGGCAGTATGTTATCCGTGCCCAAGAGGAAGCTAAAGCATTAGACATCATTACTTGTATATTTTACTTATTTGATATGCTTGAGTTAGCATTAATTGATCCTAGTTCCACACATTCCTATATTTCCACCACACAAGCATGAGATAAAGGACTAGAGCTAGAGTCTATAGACTCAGACATCCAAGTGAGCAACCTGATTAGGAAAAGTGTGGTAGTGAACATAGTTTATAGACATTGTCTTTTGATAATTTAAAATCAGACATTTCTAGCAGATCTGATAGAACTTCTTTTTCATGAGTTTAATGCCATACTAGGTATGGACTAGCTATTAGAACATAAAGTAGTGATTCATTGTGAGAGAAAAAGGTTGAGTCTACAGACAATGGATAGATACGAGGTAAGAGTTATGGGTAAAAGAAATTCCTTATCAAATATCATATCAGCCATGATAGTCGAGTGACTTATTCAGAAGGGATGTGAAGCATTCTTAGCTCACATGGTAGATACTAGTACCACAACACCTAGCCTTGATTAGATACTAGTGGTATCAAAATTTCCTAATGTATTCTAAGATGAACTACTAGGATGACCACCACATCAAGAGCTAGACTTTGAGATTGAGGTATATCTTAGCATGAACCCAATTTCTATTACACCATATAGGATGGCACTAGCAGAATTAAAGGAGTTAAAAGTGCAGTTGTAGGAGTTATTGGATAAAGGCTTCATTCAGCCTAGTGCTTCATCATAGGGAGCACTCGTATTGTTTGTGAAAAAGAAAGATGGGTCACTTCAGCTACACATTGATTATAAGTAACTGAATAAAGTGATAATCAATAATAAATATCATTTCCCTAGAATCAATGATCTTTTTGATCAATTGCTAGGTGCTAGTATATTCTCCAAAAGAGATTTGAGGTTAAGGTATCACTAATTATGGATTAAGGAGAGGGACATCCCTAAGACTACCTTTAAGATTCAATATGGGAAGTATGAGTTCTTACTAATGCCATTTGGGCTCACTAATGCCTACGAGCTTTTATGGACTTGATGAACTAGGTTTTCAAACCTTATTTGTATTAGTTTGTTATGGCGTTCATAGATGACATTCTAGTGTTTTCCAAGACTAAAGAGTAACATGAGCAACACCTCATAATTATGTTGTAAACCTTGAGGGAGAGGCAGTTGTATACTAAATTAAGCAAATACGAGTTTTAGTTGGAAGAGGTAGTCTTTTAGGGTCTCATTGCCTCAGCTGAGGGTATCAGAATAGACATGAATAAAGTTAAAGTTGTATTGGAGTGGAATCCTTCTAGGAACATGATAGAGATTTAAAGCTTCCTAGGATTGGCAGGATATTATCAGAGGTTCGTAAAGGGTTTTTTTATGATTGCAACTCCACTAACACGACTATTAAGAAAGGATGTGAGGTTTGAATGGAATAACAAATACCAAGCCAGTTTTGATAGGTTAAAAATAATATTGATAGAGGCTTCTAGTCTTATTCATCCAAAGCAAGGAAAGGAGTCTATGATACACAGTGATGCCTCACACAATGGGCTTAGTTGTGTTTTGATGCAAGAAAGTAGGGTGATTGCATATGCCTCTAGGCAATTGAACCCTCATAAGAAGAATTCCCCACACATGAACTAGAACTGGCTGCCATTGTGTTTATATTAAAGGTGTGGAGACATTACTTATACAGAGAAAGGTGCTATATTTACACTGATCATAAGAGTTTGAAGTACCTACCCATATAGAAGGAATTGCATCTCAGGCAATGATGATGGATAGAGTTAATCAAAGACTATGATTATTTGATCGACTACTATCTAGGAAATGCAAATGTAGTTATAGATGCCCTGAGCAGGAAACTTATTGCTGCCTTGAAACACATGCATGCCAGGGGAGAGTGCATAGCTGAATATACAATTTTGGCTAAGTTGTAGATTAAATCTGACTTTATGTAATAGATAAAGGAGGCCCAGTTGAGAGACAAATAGATGGTGCAAACCATAAACAAAGTCAAAGAGGGGAAGACTACAGGGTTTGAATTGGGTATGGACGGAAGCTTGTACTATTAGAACAGGCTATGTGTACTAGAAATAGATAGATTAAGAATGCAGATTTTGAAGAAGGCTTATGAAGCTCCATACTGCATGCACTAAGGAACCACAAAGATGTATCTTGATTTAAAACCCCACTACTAATGGCTAAGAATAAAGTAAAAGGTAGCTAAATATGTAGCTCGATTCTTGACTTGCCAACAAGTGAAAGCTAAACACCAGGTTCCTTCTGGATTGTTACACTCAATGGCTATCCTAGAATGGAAATGGGAGAAGATCACTATGGATTTTGTGATAGGGTTGCCACTGACCAGAAGTAAATGTGACACTATATGGGTGATAGTGGATAGATTAACCAAGATAACTTATTTTATCTAAGTAATGATGGATTATTCCTTAGAGAAGTTGGATTGACTTTACATTGATGAGATCATACAATTACACG
This sequence comes from Hura crepitans, assembly GCA_948208565.1. Classification (NCBI taxonomy): domain Eukaryota; kingdom Viridiplantae; phylum Streptophyta; class Magnoliopsida; order Malpighiales; family Euphorbiaceae; genus Hura; species Hura crepitans. The sequence goes on from CANXYI010143253.1 coordinate 7,429, forward strand.
AAGTTCTAGTAGCCATCATTTTTCATTGAAAATTGAGTTTCCCTTCTAGATTTTAGATGAAGCTATAGGAAACATTAGGCACTCGATTGACATATAGCACAGTGTTTCATCCTTAAATGGAAGGTCAACAAGAATGGGTGATATAGGTATTGGAAGATATGTTATGTGGTTATGCAATAAAGTTTAGAGGTAATTGGGATTAATATCTATCATTGGCTAAATTTGCTTATAACAACAACCACCAAGTGAGCTTAGGAATGGCAGCTTAATAGGCATTATATGGTAAAAAGTATAGAACTCCCCTTTGTTGGAGTGAAGTAAGGGATGGTAAAATTATGGGATCCGACTTGATCAAAGATGCAGAAAAGATGGTTAAGATTATAAGAGATGGGTTGAAAGCTACCTTGGATTGAAAGAAATTGTATGTAGATTTGAAATGAGGAGATATTAAGTATGAAGTCAATGAACGAGTATTTTTGAAAGTTTCACCATAGAAGAAGATGCTTAGATTTGGCAAAAAGGGGAAACTCAGCCCTAAGTTCATTGGTCCCTACGAGATCAGAAAACATGTGAAACCCTTGGCATATAGATTGGCATTACCTTTTAAGCTACAACAAATTCATGACATATTTCAGGTATCAATGTTAAAGTGATATAGATTGGATCTATCACATACATTAGCTGTAGAGGAGATACAAGTATAGCTATACTTAACATATGAAAAAGAACTAATGCAGATCTTGGTTAGAGAAGTAAAGCAACTGAGAAACAAGTCAATCCCTCTAGTAAAGGTGTTATGGAGATACCATAACACCATAAAAGCCACATGGGAAATTAAATAACAAATGAAAGCATAATACCCCTATCTTCTCATAACAAGTAATTTCAAGGATGAAATTCCTTAAAAGGGGAAAAATTGTAACACCTATAAGTCGAAGTTTCATGAACAATACCTCTGTGGCATGAATAGTGCTCCTTGTGAGTCGGGGCACCTTAATAAGGCCAGGAAGAGGCGTATTTGTCATAAAACTTTGACGGGCTAGAAAATGGACAAAATGAAATAATTTAAAATTTTAATAGAACCAATAAATCATTTTAGATTTAAGAACTAGTGAATACTAGCATAAAATGAGATTGTGTCGAGATAGCCCTAGGATATGCCTAGACGGACCTGAAAATACAATACCCTGAACCTCAAAAATTCTAACCTATAGGGTGGTGAAGGAATTTTAAATTTTTCAGGCAATATGATATTTATTTAGAATATTTTATTTTAGTAGGTGAATAGTAACCATAGTTGCTAATGGAATTTCAACTTAAACTTTTATGGGTCTCTTAATGGCATTGATCAAGGATTTATAAAACTAAAATGAGTATTTTTTGAGTTCTATAAAAATTAAAATGAATTTTTTAAATTTAAAAAGAAATCGAGCGAATACGGACTGTTAGATTGCCATATGTCATGATCTTTCCATGCCACTTACCCATATGTATGACCTTACACATGTGGGAAGGCCACATGTGCACAAAACTCATCCTCCACCTCCCTTTCTTCCTAAAAAAATGTTGCCACCATTAAAGGAAAGCTTTTCACCATTTTCTTCTCTTTCCTACATATATTGTCCACTAAATCTTGCAAACTTTATATAGGAATTTACCTATATGGTCTATAGAACACTATCCAAGTGAGAGAATAAAAAAAAGCTCTCAAATGGAAGATATAAAGTATAGAGTGAATAGTGACTTTTTGGAGTGTAAGTGTTTATTTCTTAGCTTTTATTTTTTTGTTTATGTAGACTTGATAATTCTAAGAAAAACCATGTTTCGAGATTTTAATTTGGAGCTTTGTAGGATTTTATATGGATTTTCTATGTTTTAGATTACCTTTGTAGGTGAGAGAAGGAATAATGAAGAACCAAGGGGCATAAGGTCATAAAAGGGTGAAGAAAGGTGGAATTCAACCTTAGGTATGTGGATTTGATGCAATTGATTCATGCCAACATGTACTTGTATTTTTTCATGCATAAAAGTGTGTATGGAAGTGTTATTTCATGCATATGTGTATGTGATTTTGATGAAATAAACATGCTATAGTGTAAATTAGATGTGATAATGATGATATTTATGTGTTTTAGATGTGGAAAGAATCTATAAAGTCATGATGTAAGTATGGTCATATGTATATCATGTATGCCATGGCATATGCACGTATGTATGATATGTGCATATGATGTACCATGATATAACATAATGGTAATAACATGTGTAACATAAAAGGGAATATGGCATGTGAAAATATATGTATGGTTATGGCATATGCACATGTATATGGCATAAATTGTATAGCATTGGCATGTAATTGGCATGAGCAAAATGAATGCAAGAAATAAGATGAGATAGATAAGGATTTAATGAGTTATGACCTAAATTGGTGTGTAATGGTGTCATACGGAATGGCATAAGAAAATGGTGATTATAACATAGGATTAATGGCATAATGATGATTAAGGAAATAATTGTAGTATTAAGGCACAAAGGTTAGAGAAATAATGAATTCTTAGTGGGCATAAATGGTGACATGGAACTTATGGTAATTAGAAGTGACCAATTAAATAGTGATTGCTACAAAAATGAACTAATGAATAGTAACGTGATGAAAAATGACTATATGAATAGTGATTTTATGGAAAATGACCTGTAATTGGGAAAGTTGAGTAAGTGCACCCTTATGGTCCATGTGGAATATTAGTAATGCTATAACACTTAAGAGATGATTGATAATTGAATAACAATGATTAATCAGTAGTTAGGCCCATTAGTTAGACACATACTAGATGGGTTGACTAGTTAACTAGGCAGTTAGCAGCTGCTGGGTAGTTTGGTTCCTTTAGGCCCACTATTGATTGATAAATTTGGTGAGTGTAGTAACTGAGGTTCTGATGTGAGCACTGCACACTCAAATATTGAGAGGTCCTATGAGGCAAATCCTTGTTACCCATTAGATTGATTGTGGATATTGAAAGGTCCCATAAGGGTGATCCTTAATATCCACTAGCTAGATGATGAACATGATGAGATACGATATTGGAAGGTCCCATGGGGTTAATCATTATTATATCATTTGTTGATATTAGGAGGTCTACAGACTGATCCCTACTACTTGTCAATCTAGTATTAGGAGGTCTATGGATTGATCCATTCTATTAGGCCAAGTATGTGCAATTATCAAGGCCCAAAATGTGGGCCACTACACAACATAAATCCTATTATTCGGTGTCTTAAAGTGTAGTCTGTCTATCATGGACTTGAATAACATTAAACTTAAATAAATATAACACTATTAGACTAGCAATAATGGAAATTGAATAAATTCATGTATTTAAACAATTGAGTTAACCAAATAGAATATGAACGAGTTACTTGCATGATAAGGCACTATAAGATATAGCATATAATTGGGACATAACCTAAAAAACTACAAGAAAATGGTTATAGTGTCTATTTATTTATACATGTGAAATCATACATGTCTCTGCAATCATGACATGCCTTTATGGTGTCGAATCGACCACTGAGTGTATACTTAGCGTGTCGGTGTTCTAATGCATAGTTCTTAGATGGGGGTTAGCTATTTAGATTTATCCAATGTTGTATAGCAACTGCTGAGTTGTTTTGGT
>CANXYI010143381.1:0-10465 GCA_948208565.1 Hura crepitans
CCATCCTTCCTATATATAAAGGTGGACTCTAGATGTTTCAAAATAACCATTTTTAGCCCCTTTTCCCCCTCTAAGTCGAACACCTTCTTCTCCTTTAGAACCTTATATTTCTTCTTCATTTCACCCATTAAAACTCCAAGAAATTAACAACTTAATACATCAAAATTACCTCTATGCTCCCCTTTCTCTAATTCAAGTGGAATTTCATCATAAGGAGGCTTGAAGATGGAGATATTAGGATGAAGTGAATAGTGATCAAGGTGAGCAAAAATGTTAATTCGAATTTCTAATATTTTTCTAAGGTGGGATTTAAGATATATAAGGTATTTATGGGTTTATATTTCTATTAAGTTGTATGTAGAATTTGTGAAAAAATTTCAAAAGTGACATATGTGTATGTTTGTAGGAAGAGAAGGAGGAGAGGTAGAGAGAAGAGAAGGACAAGAGTGAGTGGTGATTTGAGGCCAATTTGGTGAGCTAAGTAAGTGAATTTAATGATTCATGCATTTATTTCATTAATTTGCATAAACTGTGTTATATGTATGTTTGCATGGTGTGGCATGTGATTTGCATGAGATGTCATTAGAAATGGTATGTATACATTAGTTTGAGTCTAAATGGTGTGAAAAATATGAAACAAATGTGAGGTATGGTGAAGTACCTAATATGTCCAAAATTCACATATAAAGAAATTAATGGAATTTAAATGGTAATAAATGGAAAAATGTGTATATTTAGGCTAATTAAATTAGTATAACATAATTTGAATGTTTGTATGGAAATATATGGTCATTACATGGAATATATTAAGTTAGTCGAATGGGTCATGGTAGAGTAATGAAGACCTAACATAACTATATAACATATATATAATTAAAATGTTAACTAAAGAAAATAAATTTGTGCAAGTAGAGTAATTCGAGACCTAATCTTTAACTTGGTGGATTAGAAGAATTATGGTCACTAAAAATTGGGATAAATTATACTTGAAATAAATGTAAAATGTGAAATGAAGAAAAGTCAATATGAGAAGGCAAAAAGGGAGAGAGTTGGAGTAAATGTGATAAGCATGGGACTTGAAATTGAGTAAATAGAGAGGGAATAAATTAATAATATGATATTTGAATTTTAAGTAGATAGGGAATTGACATATCAAGTAGAAGAATGAAGACTCAATGAACATCAATTAAGGCTTATATTAGTTAGACACCTACTGGATAGGTTGATCGATTAACTAGGGAGTAGCAGCTGCTAGGACACTTCAGTGTAACAAGAGGTCGATCCATAAGGACGACCATGAGATGATATTGATTTATTGATGATCTTGTGTGGGTGTAGCCATCTTAAGGTCTATGAAGGGCCACTACACAAGTTATGAGATTAATGGTAGGTGCAGCTACCCTAAGGTCTACAACGGGCCACTACATACTGAGATTTGATATGATGGAGTGTAGCCATCGAGGTCCAAAATGTGGGCCCCTACATAACTTATAAGATAGAGTGTAGCCATCGAGGTTTGAGATGTGAACCCTTGCATAATCATAATGATTATGATGAGGTATGATTTGATGGAGTTCGGCCATTAAGGTCTAAAATCGAGACCCCGCACACAATGAGATCCTGTTATCCAATGTTAAATGGATAGTCTTTCAGATATAGGCCATTAACTGAATAATGAATATAACTGAGTAAATAAAAGGAAGATAACTAGATAACTCAAATAAAAAGAAAGATCTAATATAACCGAATTATATGCCCTTATACTGCATATTAATGAATAACTATGATACATGTTAATGATTAGTTATAGTGCATGTGAGTGTGTCCATGATGGCATGTTACATAATGCGTGTCATATATACTACTATGATACATGACACATCGAATGGCATGATGCATGACGTAATCAATGGCATAATGCATGTTTGTTGCCATTAAATGTATGAATCATTAATTACACTTACTAAGCATATGCTTAGCACATCAAGTGTTCCAATACGTAGGTAGTAGATAGCTCAAACGATCCAACCTTACCAAAGCAATAGCATAGCAAACAATACAACTTGGGTATACTTTTTATCTCTAAACCTTATATATTATGATAACTAGATGCACTCATGTGTAGAAGGGGAACTGTGTTGTAGTGAGAACAATAAGATGTAATAAGTTGAACTTATATTATGCTTGTTGAGTATATGTGTTTGTGTGTTACTACTGATATTGATGAGTTGCTAGTGAATCAAAAGGATCTTAGGAGCTGAATTATGAATGTGTTTGATATACAAATGTCCATTTAATAGGTTGAAATTTTTGGATTTTTTCCTAGACAACCATTCTACTGCCGAATTTTTTAATATATTTCATTAAGAAGGTTTGAAGGTTTTTGATAATTGTAAATGATCTGCATCACATAGGAATCTACGAGGGATGTAAATGGAAAATTATAATGATAAATTAGGCAAAAGGGAGATTAAGGAACTTGAATTAAGCAATGCTTCATATCGGGTTAAACAAGCTAATAGGGAGAGAAATATCAAGATGGGTGACCTATCAGGAAGTGACATTTCTTATTCAGTTCAAAAGTGGATCGGGTAAAAGGTGTTACATTTAGTGGTATCAGAGCGAGTTTAGGCATTCCTAGGCCTAGAGTCTTACATAAGTGCATTAGGATTGATTTTGGTTCTGTACTGATATTTTGCTTAAGGTTGATAATTGTTTTCCTTGTAGTGAGATAAGATGAGCGAGAATACTCCACCTCCTATTGATAAAGCTATTGAGAGCCATGCTCCACCCACCATTCAGGAGCCTATTGAGACAGAGACTCTGGTGCCCAGTGATGCTGCTCACCCAGCTCCAAATCTTATAAAGGCATAGCTATAGCCAGCTCTTCTGCAGTAGATGGTAAACCAACTTAGATAAGCAACTGCTAAAGCTGCTCCATCTCCAGCACTTACATCTCCTCCATAACCCCCAGCCTTATAGAAAACCTATCTGGAGAGAGTTAAAAAGATTGGAGCTAAGGATTTTTTGGGCACACGGACAGATGATTCCTCAAGAGCAAAGTACTAGTTAGAGAGGAAATGAGAGTTCTTCTTGAAAGAATTTAAGAAAAGGTATATTTTTTAAGCATATTTGGAGAAGAGGAAGTAGAAATTTCTAGATTTAAAGCAAGGAAAGAAAAAAGTGTTAGAATATGAGAAAAAGTTTGCAAGACTAAGTAGATATGCTAAGGAGTTCATCTCAATGGAAGAAGAGAGATGTAAGAGGTTTAAGAAGGGCCTCGATATAGAGATTCAGACCCAGATAGCCACCTTTAAGATTCAAGAGTTTTCTACTTTAGTGGCAACAGCTTATGACATGGAGGAGTTGCTAAAAGAGAAAAGGGAGATGTACTAAAAAAAGAGATTCATAGCACAAGGGTAAGCCAACTCAACCCCAAAGGCAAGCAAGAGGCAAAGAGAAGGTTAGACGTTCTAGCCACCATAGAAATAGAGACAAATCCAAAGATCTTAATAGGGGTCCCAAGTTAGGCCCAGACAACAGCAAAGTCTCATAATGTCCAACATAAGGTTATAGAGGGTTTACACATATATGTAATCATACCATTAAGACTAAACATAAGGTCCTCAGATAGTAATCATACAATATACATATTTTAGTCGGTCATACAAGTACAATGTGCATTCTTAACTTCATTCACATAAGGTCTCATGAAAGTCAACATACTTTGACCACTTTATCATTCTCAATTCTTCGGTATTATCATGCTTAAAATCAAGTCAATGAATCCCTAAACAATAACCAAAATACTGCCCAATTAATGATAATAAAGAGGTATGTCAAAGCATTACCAATCATAGGCCTTTTCATGCAAATAACTCAAGTTTGGCCTTATTTGAGGGGCTCGTAGCCATGGGCCATGAAGCCTCATGGATATGGGTCCTTCCCATGGCCTATAGTGCTTATCTTTCCTCGAGAGCCTTACAACAATGTGACCTTTAGGGGTTATGGCTATGGGACTTCTACAGAGTAATGTTCATCCTAATTCTCTTCAGTTTTTCACAAAATTCCTCATCCAAACTCATTGGAATCCATACAAGAACATCAAGAATAATTCATTCTAGATTATTTCTACATTGATCATTAATCAATTAACACTCAAACAACTCATCAATTCATGGAGTAAATAAGTAAAATCACAAATTTTTAGTCATCAATGGCAAAATACAATTCATGCAAAATTCACATAATTTCAATTAATTGATAAACTTAGATGGTTTGATTCTTGTACAAACTAGAAAATATGTAAAGGGAAGCAAAAAATGAATTATCCTTCAAGAATTCCCTTACATTTTACCTTTCTCCTTTCTTCTTCCCTCTCTTCAAGGTACAACAATGGTAGCAAAATCATACCCACAAATTACCATAAGATAATTAGAAAAGAAGGAGAAAAAGATGCACAAATCAAGATTCAATTACCTTAAACACAACTTGTAAAGAATTGCCTTGAAAACTCTCTGTAATTAATTTCTCTTTTTATATTGGTGAGATGGATGGCCAAGATTGATTCTTTTCCATCCATCCAACAACTCAAATTAATCTAAGGCAAATTCCCACTTTAGTCCTTGATATAACCCAGTATATTATTTGCAATCCATTTTTAATCACTTGTTCATGAAGGAAAAAATTTTATTCCCAATTATTTTTCCCTTAAATGTATATTCCTATCTATTCTGAATTTTGGGGCATTACACTCAATCTTAACCTTAGATGTTAATTAGAGGTGTAAAGAGAAACAAAGAAAAATGGTGGAGGGGGATAGGGCATGCCATTAGATTTAGGAAAAGGGGAGGAGGAAGAAGATTATTCAAGGGTTTACCAAAAATAAAGCCAAGTTGACCCTTTTTATAGCTCTTTTAATCCAAAGGCTATTATCTACCCTTTTTAAATCCAACGGCTCCAAAATTCCCACTCCACTTTTATCATTTTTAAATTTTATTCGTATTATATAAAATCTCAATTAACATCTCTTTGGGTCCCATAAAATCTCTTAAAATAAAACCCGAAAGGCCTGAACAAACCGTACTCAAAAATTAAAAAAAAAAAAACCATTTTAAATCAATGCTTTAATCTTTGCTTGATTTTTATAAAATAATTCTTGATATTCAAAAATTCCAATTCCAATTCCAATGGACTATTTAGAATATTCAGTATTAGGTGATGACATTCTTAGATCAATTTAAGCAAAAACATAATATTTTATAATTCAGCTTTAACCACGTCACTATTCACAAAATATTGTCATAAAAACTTAACTTTTATTTTTAACCATCTTAATGACTTCATTTTTAAAATTATATTACAATTAATACTTCCATCCAGTTGCCTTAGTGTAACCCAAGTCTCAAAAAATACTATTCACATCTCGAGAAGTATTATTCATAACCTAAGAATTTTTAAGCATTACAAAGACAGTAGCTTATTCCTCACCAAGAAGCATTCATAGCATGGTGATTAGGTATGGTGTAAAGTATTCTAAGATAGTTGAATGATCAATAAAGGATTCACCACCTTAGATTAATAAAGGGAAGTTTATCTTATTGATCTTTATAGTTGACTTTGTTCAGGAGTGTCTAACCAGAGCATTATGCATATGTGAATGAGATTCGCTTATGTATTACAAGAACAAATGTTCAATGTACAAGATCTAACATAATTAGAGCTTTACTGAATTTGCATTTAGTCTAGCATTGAGTTTACACAAATCCATACTCAAATCTGATGAGATAAAGTGTAATGAAAGGACAAATTGCACGTAACTTGCTATGGAAAGGTATAAGTCAAAAACCATTGACTTTCTAACAACTTAGTTAGTCATAATACATGACTAGATGTCTCTCATGATTTACACTAATTCTAATTCATTTTGTGCTGCAGAGTTGACTCAAAACCCCAATAAGTCACACACACAAGAGAAAAGGGTATCACTATAAAATGACAAGCTTTTAAATGGCATAAGATGGCATTTAAGGTTAAAGAAGAAAAGAAAAGAAATAAATGCAATGTGGACCCAGTTGCACTAGGCCCAATATGCACAAAAGGCTAATTGTTCTTATTTAATGAATTTGATTCAATCAGCTAGTTGGACCAATCCTGTTAAAGCAATTTAGTTAAATGTCTTCAAATATGAACCATAGAATTTCTAGAAGACCTAATAGAGCCTTTAAAAGGCCTCTAAAGGTTTTAACCTATAGCAACCCAAAAATCTCGATTTTTATGAATAATACTTTCCCGAGATGAATAGTGCTCTCGAGACTCGAGGTGCATTGAAGTTACTAAATGAAAGTATTGGTTATAAAATAATTTTAGGCAAAGTTTGAAATCAATCAAAATTTATTTGATTGGTTAAAAACACTAAGAAAGTGTTTACGGTAATGTCTTTGTAAATAGTGATCAAAGCAAAGCTAAACCGTAAATAATTTTCAAAGTTACTCAAAAAAATCTAAAAGTTATATGATCTGATACTCAAAATTTCAATGAGTCTAATGGCACTGGAATCAAAATTTTTGAAAGTCGGTAAGTATTTTAACTAAATTTCAAGACACATAAAATTGGCATTTTAATTCGATTTTTTTTCGATTTTTGAGTTTCAATTTTTAGAGCACGTAAAGGCTTAATTAACTAAATTTGAGAAGTGAAATGAGAGAAAAAGGATTTAAAATGGGGTAAAAAAGAATTTTTGAAGGTATTAAAAATTAATTTTTAAAATACTATAAATACCCTTGAATATTTGACTTTTTGGTCAAAGGATCAATTTCACTCCCTCACTTCCTTCTCTCTTTACCTGATGGCACCAAGGGAAGAAATTCTTCTTTTTTCTTCACATTATTCTCCAATTTAAGCTTCAATTCTCACATTTAATGGATGCTACATACTTTTCACCATTCTTAGACACATAATTATGAGGTTTTTTAAAGGAAAACGGAGCAAAATCAACTAATTTTGGGTTAGATGAATAGTGACTATTTTTTTATCGAGTAAAAATTTTGAGAACTTGATATTTTTTCCTTATTTAGTAGGTGCCCAAAAGTCAAAAAATGTAATCTTTTGAATTTTTTGGATATCGTATGATTTTATACGATTTTTCTAAATTGAATCTATAATGGAAAGTTACCGAAATGGAGCGATGATGGTATAAAGGCAAGGTGAAGGTTTAGATAGGCCTCGTAGGGTGTTTCGAGCACGCTAGGTATGTGTAATCGATCTAATTAGTGCATTTATTAATTTCCCTAACTTAGGCATATTGTATATAAATATGTATATTTAACCATAAGTGAGAATTTATTAAATGTATTAATAATTCGTATGGAATTAATGATTATGGGATAAAATATGTTATGAATACATAATGAATGAGGAAAGAATTGGTGGTTTTTGTGTGTGTGTGTGTGTGTGTGTATGAATGGCCGAATGGCCATGTGTGTGTAAATGTGTGTATAGTGAATTATATGTGTAATTCATTATGTAATATCATATCATAATGAATTATAAATTTTGAATTATGTGATAAAGATAGAGTAGCATGAAGTTGCATCAAATGCACATATGTGTGTATGAGCTTGGCTTATGGCCAAATGGCCATTGGGTGATGTTTATGGTTGTAAGTCATGTAATGTTCACAATTAAACATGATTTAGTGATTTGTAAATGTTATAATATATGTAAGTAATTTTGTGATACAAAAAGCCTAATATAGTGAATTATGAGATGATTAAATTATGAACTTATAATTTATGTTTGAATATACAAAATATGTATCATGTGAGTTATGTTAAACTTGTGCAATTATTGGTATAAAGAGATATAAAAAAAATTCAAGGTTGAAGTAATATTAAATGAAGGACATAATATGATGCTTATAGCATTTATGGCTGAAATAACCTAATTATTTTAAATGGATGTAAATGCCTTTAGATGAGCATGAAAATTATGGTATGTTCTTATAAGTGAGAAAATGAACATTTTGATGCTAAAAATGTGCTTGAAAACATAATAAGGAAATGCGAAACACATGTATATAATTAAGGCATATAACATATTTAAATGCCAAAATAAGGGATAAGAGATAATATTCCCAATTTTTGTCAAATTGATATAATATTAGTATCAAAATAAATTTTTAGGATTAAATAATAAAGTGAAAATGTTTGAATTATAAAAATAGCCCATTTGAGTAACAAGCTGGAAATGGATAGGTTGACCGGTCAACTAGGGATAGATAGCAGCTGCTAGGAACTACAGTGCTAGATAATGGTTATAGGTCCACTCATAGTCTGACCCAAAAATCTATATTGATGGTTTTGGTTTTCTACGCTGGTGCAACCGCCACTTAGGTCCATTAGGGCCACTGCATGAGTCTACGGTAACGCAGCAGCCGCTTAGGTCCATTGGACCACTGCATAGGTATACGCTAGTGCAATAACCATTTAGGTCCTATAGGGCTACTGCATGGGAGAATCCCATTATCCATAGGTTTTTAGCATTCTCACAGATATGGGCAATACAAAAATAAATATATTATATACACTTAATTAGTGTATATTTACTAAGTTATATACAATGTTGAATTTTAAATAATTTGAATGATGAATATTAATGTAATAAAACATTAATACTATTATTGCTTATAAATAGTTATAAATATGCTTACGAAAAGTATATATTGTTTGCCTTATTTGTGAATCATAAATAGCATGTACATCAAATGTAAAGTGTTTGAATATTATGATACTTTTAAGTATGTTAACACTGTTTTAACAAATGGTGCATACATAAATGACAAGAACCAAGTATTATGCGTTATAATATAATATGGTAGCAATATATGTACTCTTGAGATATACATGTATAAATGAATATATGCGACAATTATTTCGATTATACCACAAAGCAATTAGCTTAGCGCATCGTTTTGTTTGTGATGTGCAGGTAAGAAGAACAATTGAGCCACACCTCAAGATATCCAGACAAGCAAGAGGAGACTTTGCTTTTTGGTATATTTTGATAATGTACATAAATTATGTAATGTATAGACTATAGGAAGTCGCACTTTTATGTTGGTTATGTATAGCTTTGGGCCTAAGCCATAATATGTAATATTTTGTAATTCAGTAAATGGTTTGTAACTATAAACCTAAAATGTTTGTAAGTTGTTTATGCATGTCTGACGTCTCTTCCTAAGGTTAAGATTGGATTGTTGTATGTATGATGTTGGAGTGATCAGAAGGATCACAAAATAGTGAAATTTTATGAGAAAGATTATAGAAATGCTTTTCTTGTAATAGGTTATAGTTCAAAAATTTTGGATAATGCCTTGTACAGTTGTTATGCTACAAAAATTTCGGCACAAGGATTCCTAATTTTTGGACATGTAACTTGGCTTAAAAATAAAATGATTTTCTAAAAAAGAACAAAGATTTATATAATTCACATATTGTGAATGTTAAAAAATAAAATAAATTATATTAAAGTATAAGATGAGGTCGGATAACATGTTATATAGCACACCTTAGTCAAGTATGGCAACCGGTCAGTGACCGGACTGAGTAAGGGGTGTCTCATGGCCTCCACAGTAGTTCACACATAGAACAAGAAAAACTATTATGCTATTTTCTTCTTCCTTTGCTTTAGCAATTATTTTTCTACTAGTATCTAAATTTAAGTGCAACTTGTTCAATCACCTTAGAAAATGTTTGAAATTCTCTTTTCTCATGTGGACTTTATTGGAGGCATTCCAGTTGGAGTGCTGTGGTTTTATGACAACTTGACACGAATCGAAGGAAGAAACAAGTGAACGGTAATATTCTAATGCCTTTAGCTGCTTATTAATTGTATTTGATGTGATTGATCCATAATTAAAATTCTAAAATTTTAAATTTTTACTGCATTTATTGTAAACTATCTTTATAAAACATACACAGTTGCATTTAATCTACTTAATTTGAAACTTGATGGTGACTATTTAGATATTATTTCTTATGTTTAATGTAAATTTATGCTTGTAGATTTTTTTTGTTAATATTGATTTATTAATTGTCATTGACCATAATTATAAAGCCTGAACTATATCTTCATTTTGTCTTTATTGTTCAATTAAAAAACTTATTTGTGACAATCAAATGGTAATCATAGAGGCATTTTTATGTAAAAAAATATTGAAGATCATCCATGCTTCACCAATTTTTGCTTCCATTTAATTTAGAACATATTGTAAACTTTGTTGATTATAGCATGTTATGAGCTAATTTTCAAAAGCATGATTCGTGTTATTTGTATAATAGTACTAGTTTTTACAATTTAGTTTATTTATTGTATATTTTATATAGATAGGTGGTATACAATTCTACAGTTTAATTTATTTGTAGTATATTTTAAATATGAAAATAGTAATATTATTCTGCAATTT
>CANXYI010143439.1:0-11487 GCA_948208565.1 Hura crepitans
TGGAAGCTTGATGCATTAGACTTAAATTATTCAAATTGTTTCCTTTAATTAAACTTGAATATAGAATGATCTTGACATACATTGATGTTGTGAATGATAACGATATGCAAATGTTGGCAACCTAAGTGAAAAGGGTATGCATAATACGACACAACAATATGAGCATGTTTAGCTTAACTTGGCTAGTATGAAATTAGGGAACATTAATAAATATATTGGCATGTAATATAATTATGTTTGGCATGTAGAATGAAGTGGAATTTGACTAGGAAAGGAATTCAAAAAAATGGCTTGTAATGTGCCTTTAAGGGCTATGAACTTTGACCAAACAAGGTGTCTATAATATGTGCCTTTTAAGGGCTATTGCTAGTGGCTTAATATTATGGAAATTGTGCTTATGTTTTTGCCTTGTAAATGGCCTAGTGTATGTTAGCTTTAGGGCTATGGAATGTATGAAATTTGTTGTTGAAAACTGCATTAAAAAAGGTGAAGACATGAACCCAAAATTGGCTTTTTACACATGACGAAAATGATCTATAACTATCCAGTTGACCATTACCTGAACCAAAAATACCACTTGATAGTAAAAGACAATTATTTGAGAAATAAATATGGAATAAATTCAAGCATAATATACCTTAATTTTTGGTAATTCTAATACTTGAAATTTCTTATGAGAGTTTACCCGGTATAACCTGTTTGTGCTAATACTAGCCCGGGCTAAATTCCAACTGTGCAGTAAAAACAATAACCAACGATTTTTAAGTTTATAGTATTATAAAAACTTAATAAATAAATAAATGGACACAAATTAAGGTTAAACGGCCTATTAGTTAAATACCCACTAGATGGGTTAACCGATCAACTTAGGGATCTTTAGCAGCTACTACAATATCTACTTTTCAGACAGGGCCGGTATAGTGGTATAAGTCCCTATTGGGGCCATTATTCTAGTCTATTGGATAGATAACTTTCTACCCTTGCCACTGGATGCTAGATTTGATATTGCCGGTGCAGCGACGTAGGTCCTTGCTAGCCACTACACTAGTTTATTGGATAGACTAATCTACTAGGTAGACACAACCATTTTATCACTGATTATTTATATGATGTCGATGCAATGGCATAGGTCCTTAGGGGCTATTGCACTAGTCTATCAGATAGACTAGTTTGCTGGGTAGACAACTCCTTGTTATTTGCACCTTGGGTGCTAAAATTCAATTGAGCTGGTGTAGCGGCACAGGTCTAAAATGGGGACCACTCCACTAGTTTACTTTCCCTCAAGATCCAGTATCTATCAGAGTTGTCTCCTGAGTTGGGCTAGTTGACCTAGTTAAATAAGATTAATAAGTTCATATATGACTATGGAATATGACACAGGGGTATTTTGGTAATTTTTCCATTGGTAAGGCTTAAAGGCTTAAAAGGGTATAGCTTATGCATGTAGTAGATAATAATGATCCTAAAACATAATTCACATGAATTACATGACTGGTAATGATTAATTGGCTAATATTACAAATAAAAACACCCTAAGGGTAAAATAGTAATTTTGCGTGTTAGTTCCTAACCTGAATTGGAATATCAAAATTAGATTAAAATTGAGATGCTATGCATAGATAGTCTATTAAGCATGTTTTAAATGTTTTAATTCACCACTGAGTATTTTTATACTCAATGTACCTATTTCGGTGCACAGATACAAAGATCAAGGACGTTGCCTCGTACAACATATAGTGGAGTACAGAGGGTCTTTTTATTGAGGTTGATCCTATTTAATTGTATATCTTTTACACTCTATGTACTTAGGTGGGGAACAGGGGTGTGATTTGTAAAAGGGACATAGAATAGCATTTGTATATAATAGACTATGCTATAATTAATCATGTGATGGTTTTTTTTGTATATATGATCTGTGTTGATACTTGTAAGCCTGAGGCTCTTTGTGTTTTATTATGGCCTAAGGCCTATGATTGCTGTGTGATAGATGATGTTGATAGGCTGATATTTAGGGGACTAAAAGGGTCCAAGAGATGTGATATATGATATAAAAGTGTTTACAGCTAGAAAGGAAGTTTAGGGTAGTCACCCCAAGCAACTGTTATGCTGTTAGAATTTTTAGGAAATATCTAATTGAGTTAAAATCATTCAGTAATAGCTTTAACATAATATAATAACCTTAAATAGATTGTACGAATAGGCTAGATTGTATTTTTAGTTAGGCATAATTGCTTAGTGTAGTATAAGTAAAAGTTAAACATATGGCCATGGGAAAAGTGAGATAGGTGACCTGGCAAGAAGTGCACCATTTATTGGATTTCTTCGAGAAATCTAGTTTGGGGTGTCACAGCTAAGCTTGCTAAAATACATGGAATGCCTAGGCATTATTTAGAGTTATATTGCGAATACCTCCAGCATATAAGACAAATCACTGATGACTATAGAACTTTAAGGAATGCTATTCAAGATCTAATCGATGCTAAACCAATCCCTAACCCTTTGGATAGAAGATAGAAGGGGCAAGGATCTTATCACAATGTTCCCCCACTAGTTTTTATGATGGAATCCAACATACAAAAATGGGTAGTACTATAAGAAATCTACATTACTTCTTATATACGTGTGATTTGTGAGAGTTTAGGAAAAATGATAGTTGGAGTATGGTATGAGATGGATTTTGAGGAAGAGAGCAAAAAAAGAGAAAGGACATTAAGATTAAGATCAAGAAAAAAGTTAATACTTAGGAATGTAGTAGTATCTCTTGTATTTTTAATGATTCTAGTTCAGAATCTGAAGGGGTAGTGAGTGAGTGTCAGGAATAAGGGAGTCAAGTTGGATACATGTAATGGTCATACAGTGCCAAAAGTAGCACCCAAGAATAAAGGGAAGGGATATGAGATTGAAGAATCACTTGAAGAAGACATAATAATGAAAGAATTAAAGAAAAACCAAGCCCAAATGTCTTTTTGGGATCTACTTATGAGCTCTCAAAAAAATAATCACAAGAGAGCCCACCTTTGTCTGACACTCAAGTATATACTCTTGCCACACCTCAAGAGGTCTTGAAAGTGCTATAAGGGAAAAAGATAAAAGTTATTTCTTTTGATGATCACAAGCTACTTGTTAAGGGAAGTGGTCATAATTGGCCTTTGTTAATTAGAGATAAAGTCAATAGGAAGAAGACGTCATGTTATGTGGTTGATAATAGATCATCTCTAAATGTTTGTCCACTGAAGATTCTAGCAATGCTTGAGACACCCTTTACCCGGTCCAAATGCCATTAGTCATTGAGCTTGACTAAGGTGTGTATGCAAATCAAGATATCTCAACTCATTTACCTTTTACTTGTTACAAAACATTCTTATTAAAAATATTATGTGTGGGGATACAGGTTTAGAAAAACTTTTTCAAATAGTTTTACATATTCAAAACTGGGAATCCTCATACCGAAATTCCAATAGCATAACGGCTGTACCGGGCACTATCCCAAATTTTTAAATAGTAACCTATATAAGAAAATACGCTTCAATAACTCATTCACACTCTTCCACAACTTCCTATGATCCTCTTATCACTCTACAACACACAACATAACATAGGATATCTCAACCTTAAGAAGCAGTATCATACAACACAACATGTAATTTCCCATTTTAAATAGGTTTACAAACTTTAAATATCAAAAAAGAATATTAAGATATAATTTAGATACAAATTTAGGCCCATCCCTTACAATACACATTTGAGTGCACCTATACATCACAACTATTACATATATAAAAATTTTACCAAAAGAAAGCCTTCTACTAATAAGTCTTGATGTCTAGAGGCTTTGAGTATCAAAATGTCTTCGTACCTATGAGTTGTAAACAAATGACATTCTAAATGAATGCTTAGTGCTGTAATTGAAATGCATGTGCTAATACTTAGCCATTTAACTTTTCGTAAGTACATGCCATTCATTTACATGCTTAATTACATTACATATTGCATAACATTAATGCTAATGGTGATATACCAAAATTATGATCAATTTGACATGCATCATGCACCATAATATACAAATCATAAATGTGTAGCTAACTAACAAATAAAACCAACAATTTATCACATTAAGACATTTTCACTTCATACATGAACTTAGCAGTCATATTAAGGTCATGTCATGCATTATATATTAGTTTTTATTGTTTAGCTTTTTTAATATGAACTTATACCCATAGGGATAACCCTAAACTTATGGATAACAGGATCATAACTTGTGCAGTGGCTTAGATTTTGGATATTTTAGCTATTACACTAGCGAAAAAATTATGTAGTGGATTCCCCTACAAGACCTTGTGGCTGCACTCCTCTGTGCCTATGTAGTGGTTTTTCGTATGGAATCTAATGATTCTAGCACACATATCCATAAGTAAAAGTAAAATTGAACCTTTGGATATCATCTAAGTACTAAAATGCCCTAGCAGCTACTACATCCCCTAGCTTACTAGTCAACCTATCCATTATTAGGTTGTTTAATCTCATAGGCTAAAAATAATTATTTATAGTTTCACCATATTAAATAAGCTCATATACCTTTTAACTTGTTTTAGCCATTGCATGACTAAAACTATTTATTTTCATTAAAAAATCTTTTTAGCATTCATAACCATTTCAGCATACCATTAAACCATATTTGGGCCATATGCACAATCAATTGCATTATCCATTTCATTTATAGATTTCAAGCATGCATTATGTATACATACATTCAACTAAGGTAATAAAATCCATTTAAGGCAATTGTGCCTTCATGTTTATTAATTTCAAATAATATGGCATAATGTGTTTTAAGGAACTCTTTTAAGCCCATTTTGGGTTTAAGCCACATTTTGGTCATAAAACTTATTTATTCATGCTAAAAATCATATTTGAAATCATCATAATGGGTGAAACATGTATACATCTCAATCATCACAAATTACGAGTCATCATGCATATGCACTCATACGAGGCCATTCGACCGTACATGCTCACATTAGCCCAATTTAGTTTTCATCATCATTCAAACTACATAACTATATTCCATAACATATACATGCAGTTTTAAATCTTAAATACCAATACTTATAGGCTTTCATTACCATTAGGAATTTCGGCCACTATGCCACATCTGCACTCAATGTTCATTAACTAACTCATGCCAACATATATACAATATAAGCATAAATTCTCAACTTATTTTTATACATAAATAGTTCTCATAACATGAAAATTACAAGCCTCTAACCATTTAGGCCATTCTGCCACTTGGCCATATTTGGCCCCTTTATTAGCTAGTTTCACTTAACATGCCTAATAGGTGTGCTCTTTATTACTATTCATCATTTTTAACACATTTTAATTATTAATGATTTTCTATGGTCATAAACACATATATACACATGTATGGAATCTCATTTTGTACAATGTTCTTAATTCATACTAACAACTATATTAATTGTCACTATTAACCTCATATGAAGCCATTTATCACTTAAAAAACATGCATCCCAAGTTGGCACATAGATTATATTGCTCATTCAACATGTATATTATGCTAACATAGTTGATATGCCTAATGTCATAAGAATGATTCACCTAAACACATATAAAGTCATTTTTACATATTATGTGCATAAAACCTACATAAGGTACATATTGAGGATTTTAAATTTTTAATGCTTTCAAATGCTATCATCCACTTATAAAATATGCCAAATAGACAAGTTATTTGCACATTAATCTTAATTAGGCAGAAGTAAGTCTTTAAGACATTCAAACCTCAATTAACTCTATATTAAGCATATAAGACACATTAGGCACATCCTTCACATTCACTAGATTCCAAATCCATTATAACCATTTTAAACACATTAGTGTACTTATTACATGTCATACAACATAATAAATGCATGACATTAATGGCAATACACATATTTAGGCATTTATAGCATATTAAACATAATATGGAATTTATTGATTTTAATTGAATTTACATATTCTTTTTTTATTACATAAACCAGAATGGATGAAAGTGAACCCCGAGGTCCATCGACACTTTCACTTTGCCTTTATGTTGATTCTATTCGGAAAACCCTAACATAAACCTAATAATACTTTGAAAAATCATAATAAAGCAACCAATGCTTCAAAAATTAATCTAAGACCATATTACATCTCTTAGGCACCCCTAGTATTGAGGATAAATAATAGAAGTCAAAAACTCTTACCCAAACCTGAGTGGGTTACTATTCACTAGATAGCAAAACCATAATTTTTAGCAACCTTTTTCGAAAATTCCACTTCCTAGAGGTGTTTTAAAGCATGGAGACTTATAGAAATTGATTTAGTGGGTCAATTTTTGCTCAAATGAAAGGAAGAAGAAAGAAAAATGGAGGAAAATGTAGAGATGTTGCCATTGGGTTTAAGAGGAGAGAGAGGGAAGAATAGTGTTTTTGACTTTTAATTTTATAGTTAGACTATTTATACCCCTTACCAAAAATCATTTATTTAATGCATTTTCTCTCCTTTGTCTCCCATTTTTCCTTCTTTTCCCAAATGCAATAAATTGCCATTTTAAATACAATAATTCACTTTAATTATTCCTCATATGGCTCTAATATTGGAGCTCAAAAATCGAGAAAAATTGATTAAAAATGCTATTTTTCATTTTACCAGATTTTCAAAAAATTAATTCTCAATGTCCAAAATTCAAATTTCAGTGCCATTAGACTCATTAGAATTTTTGAGTATCAGGTCGTATAAGTTTCATAATTTTCTGAGCAACTTTGAAAATAATTTACGGTTCAGCTTTGCTTTGGTCACTATTCCTAAAACACTACAGTAAAAACTTTCTTAGCATTTTTAACCATTCTAATAACTTGTTATTAATCTTAAACTTTACCTAAAATTATTTTATGATTAATACTTTCATTTGATGGCTTTAGTGAATCTTAAGGTTCAAGAATACTATTCATCTTGGGAAAGTACTATCCATAAATGTCCGAATTTTTAAGGCATTACAAGGCTGGGTGTAAAAGAAGCTAATTTGACTGTATTAGAGTTAGAAATTTGTGATTATGATAATCACAATAGAAAGCCAAAGGGCACTTTTATAGCAAAAATCAAGGTTAGGCCCATTATGTATAATTCCATGTGTATAGTGTAAGATATACTTGTGACACCTCTTACTAAATTCTCGAAGAAAACCCAGTAAGCGGTGCACTTCCCACTAGGTCTCCTATCTGAAAATTGCTCTTCTAGTTCATTCATTTAACTTTTACCAATTTCCTATCATTTAATTCAGCTTAACTCTAAAATTTATTCTATCTTTTTATAGACTCAACTTAAAGTCATACAAGTCTATTCATATTGCAAATAGCCATTCATAGACTTCTTAAAGTTTTATTTAAATTCGGTAGCTTAACGGTTGTCTGGGTAACTATCCAAAAATTTTAAACCTATAAAAACATTTCTATAAACTCCTTCTCACAACTCCTAGATTGGTCCCTCAGATATCAACTAAACATCATCAGTCTATTAGTTCATCAACACAAGCCTCAGGCCATAATCAAGTAATCATAAATTAGAGCCTCTAGCTCACATACCACAACATCAAATGAATAAAAACATACATTCATAAAAGTTGATAACTGACTTTTTACATATCATAGTCTACACTGATATACATATATACATTACATGTCTTTTATCTACACGAAACCCATTTTCCAACCTTAGTACATTGAGTGTAAAAGTTATACAATGTATATACATTTCAACCTTCTAGCAACTATCCTTTGAACTCTTGTTGCACAATTTTTGAGACTGCATCTTTGATTTAATTACCTGTGCATCGAAATAGGTATGTTGAGTATATGATATACTCAGTGGTGAACTCAAGCATTTAAATCATGTCATATAGTTCATTCATGCATACATAGAGTTAATATTGTCTACTTTATGTTATTAAGTCAATAATTAAATTTTCTATGTCAATTAACCAAAATACCCTTACACCTATACATAACATTTTATCATTCATTTAATTATTTAAAAATCATGAAAATTATTGATTTAGGCTATTGCCAATAATAACATTCAAGTAATTTAATTATTAGTTTGATAAATGTTATAATTATAAAATTAGCAAAATATCCCTTGTTCATGTGCATAGGTAATTTGTTTAGTTAATTATGCCAAAATCTTGGAAATTCCACTATATCTACCATTATCAATGTTGTAAGCTATTTATTTCAACAATTTAATAGGCCTAACTAGATAGATGATAGTTCAATACATTAGACCTAGAAGGAACTAAAATAGTGCAGTGATCCATATTTTTAGACCCTGACTATTTGCATCGGCCTGATTAAATCATAAGATCGAAGGTGCAGATAACATGATGTGGTATGTCTAACAAATAAATATAATGGCCCTATAGGACCTTGGCCATTGTATCAGCCCTGTTTAAAGATCAGTGATGTCGCAATTTTGTTTGCCTAGCAGACGAGTTTGTCTAACAGATTAGTGTAGTGGCCTTCGAGGACCAACGTTGGTGCATTGACAAAATCAAGTAAAAGGCATCAGTTGTGTAAGAGGATACAATTGTCTATTGAGTAAACTAGTACAGTGGCCCTAAAATATACCTAGGTTGCTATACAGGCCCTGCCTAGAAATTAGACAATGTAGTAGCTGCTAAAATCCCTAAGTTGACCTATCAACCCATCAAGTAGGTGTTTAACTAATGAGCTATAACCTCAATTTATGTTTATTTGTTTACTAATTAACCTCTTTTAATATTATTAAATGAAAAGTAGACATATATTATTTTTATTTCATAGTCAAATTTTAGCTCGGCCTGGTATAGCCAAAATTAGATAGTACCAGGCAAATTTCTAATAGTATTTTTAAGTCTTGTAATTGCTAACATTCAAGGCATATTATTCCTAGTTTTATTGCATATTCAATTTCCATTTCACTACCATTTGGTATCCAAGTATATTTTTGATTCAGGTAATGGTCCATTTTAGAAAGTTATAGGTCATTTCGTTAACTTGCAATAATCATTTTAAAGGACAATTCACATCCTTTTTCAGTGTAGTTTTCACTAATAAATTCACACATTCTATTAGCCTTAAGCCAACAAAAATTAGGCCACTAAAAGGCCAAACAATAGGCATACATGCCAATCCATACAATCACATCAAAATAGCCCCTTTTAGGCATATTACGAGCCACTTTTCAAGTCACTTTCTAGTTCAAGTTCAAGTATCATTTTAAGCTCCTTTTCAAACCTATATACTAGATATTTGTTCATTCATCAAAACACATTCAATAGTCCATTTTAATCATGCCAATCTCATACACTTATTCAAATCATACCAAGGTCATTATGCCATATTATGTCTATTACATTAGGCTTTAAAACTTATGTCTCTTATAAATAGTTTACTCAAGTTTATATAACATTTTCATCAATTTAGCTCTCAGGTATAGCTATGTTATGACCTTAATCATACATTTACTTAATGTTACTTATGAATTTAACCTTCCATTCTTAGCCTAAGTGCATTCTTATGCACATATTTACACTTTCATGCTAATTAAAGTAGCTTACACATAGTATATGTCTCGGCCTTTATAAGATTCCAAACATTCTTATATCAATAAATCTTAATACGTACCATGCCATTATCTCATACATTCTAAGTCTAATTTATGTGTTAATTACACTTCAATCATAAGGTCATTTACCTCAATTTCCATTCCTTAGCAATGTATTAGCACCAATTCATCTTAAATCAATTACACATATACACCTACAATTCATCCATTACCTCTCGGTCATTCCCTAATACAAGTCAAACATACACAAACTCAAGCATTGGCCATGGAATCCATTCATTTGGAATCACAACCATCAGTTCCCATTCAAATTCTACTTCAAGCATTATATTAACTCTCTTAAACCCCTATTTAAGTCTCAGCTAGTAAGTGTCCTAACATTCTTACAAGGCAACCTCTCATTTCAACTACTAACTTAGCACCCACTTAACCATATTTTTAAAAGCATTAATAAAGTGTCACAATACAAGCAACTTAACACCAAATTTACCAAACCTAAAATGGATTTCTAGCCTTAAACTACATGACATAAGGTAAATACATAAGTTCACATGCCTCAAAGTACAAGAGAAGGAAAAATCCACCAATACAAAGCCTTCAAGCTTAATTTTAGCCCCAATAGAAGGTTTCTCCTACCTTCTTCAAGCCACTTCCATTATTGAATTACCTTAAAAACCATCCAAATACATGCCCTTAGACATTAAGCTTCCAAAACAATCATTTACAGCTAAAAATAACTAAGAAAAATGAAGTAGGAGCCACGAAAACTCACCTAATTAACTTGCTAGACTGCTTCTAACCTAAGGGCATTTGGAGATTTTTAACTAAATCTTGAGAAATCCTTTTATTGTAATTTTGCATCCCTCATGTCCCTAACATTAAAGAATAATTTTTAGTGGTGAGAATTTTTAGAATTGAATTGAGGAAGAAGATGAAAATTGAATCTTTTACTGAAGATGGCGTCGGTTTAGTAGTGGAGAAGAGAAGAAAAATTCATTTCCTTGTGAGTGGATTTTGCCACTTGTCCTTATGTTTTGACATGTACCATGACCCTTAAGCTAGTTGGCATGGTATGAGTGGGTCCCATAACCTCCCAAACCATCCCAGCAAGGCTTGATTTTGGTAAAAATTTTGAGAAATTTTTAAAAAGTCATAAAGACCTCAAAAAATTATGCCATTTATTTTAAAATTCCTCATTTAATCCCCTCTTCATGCTCATAAATTTTCACGGCCAAATTCCATCGATATGGTAATTTTTAGATAACTTTGATGTGTGTGCCAAACTCAAAAATTATGAAAATTTGCAAATAACTCTGAAATTCAAAAATTCTTTCATTAATGGACTCAATGCAATTGTTGACCTTCAAGGTATGATATTTTTGGGTCCGTCGGGGCACATCCCGAGTTATTCCTAGCCTAACTCAGTTTAACCCCACAAATCATTGGCTTATAATCCAAAATGAATTATTAGTTCTATTAAAATTTTAAGTTTTACCTTTTTCATCAGTTTAAGGCCCCTTAAAGTTTCATGACTAGTGCTACCACCTCAATTCTCATGCAAGTGACCAAGTACCTCGGGTACACTTCTCGGACCTAGTGGCATTGTTCGCGAAGCATCGATACCTAGGCACTGTAATTCTTCCCCTCTTAAGAAAATTTCATCCTCGAAATTACCTAAAGTAAATGGTTATGGAGATTGGGCTTTCATCTATTCCTCTAGCTCCAAAGTAGCCTCTTCAATACTGTGATGTCTCCATAGCACATTGATTAATGGTATGGATTTATTCCATAGTTGTTTCACTTCATAAGCCAAAAATTGCATAGGCTCCTCTCTAT
>CANXYI010143507.1:0-21157 GCA_948208565.1 Hura crepitans
CAATGTATTCTATACATTTTCTTAACCATATTGATGCACTAAACACATCATATATACTCAGATATAATCCCATATTCAAAATAATATCATATCATCATGATCAAATTAATGTTATCTCAATTTGTTCCTATACCTAAAAGACAATAAATCAATACTAAATATTGACATCCAGATAAGAATGATCATATACACAATTGTGCAATGGCCTATATTTTAGACCCTACAATGGCTACACTTGCCTGATTGCCCGAAAACTAAATGTAAGTGCTCAAAAGCCAAATAATTGTGTAATGGCCTTATCAACCCTATGATCACAACACCTGTCTAATTGCTCAAAAGCCAAATGATTGTGCAGTCACCTTATTGACCCTATGACAACTGCACCTGCTTGATATAGTCACTGAGGTACCATATCAGCTACTATTTATCCCTAGTTGATAGGTCAACCTATCTAATCTAGGTTGTCTAATCATACTTATATTGCTATGTTCTCATTTATTTAACCATTTTTATTGCCACATTTTGGCTATAATACTCAAATATCTCCATGTTAACCAAATACACATAACTGACTATTAGGTCAACTTAAACTCATTTTTATCATGCAAATGTTCATGTTTTAACATAATGTTAGACACTTGCATTGTCACTTGTTATTAACCAATGATGGACATTACATGTCCTAATGCAACAAGTCACCAAAATCAATAGTAATATAAAGCAAATATGCACCAATTATGACCAAACATATTATTAAATATTTAGATTCACAAAATGCACTTCTTATCATATTACATATACACACACATACAGACTTTTTATACACAATTCATTGTGTAATGCTTAATTTAATCTGAATACATTGAAAATCATGACTCATTACTTCTCCTTCTCTTTCCCTTCTCTTTATCTGAACATATAATACACATAGTATTCAAAAATTCATATAAAATCAATAGTAGCTCAAAACTGAAAACTGACTTTTATACTGTTACAATCAGTCCTTGAGGCACGCTATAAAAAAATAAAAACTAAAAAAAACTCATCAATACAATCTTTTGTCACTATTCAAATAATCCTTGAAATAAGAAATCTCCATGACTTTCTTGAAATTTGTGCTAAAATCGAGGTTACGAGATTGTGTAGGCATGATTTATGGTGAAAATAGGAGAAAATAGGCTAAAATTAGAAGAAAATGAAGAAATTATAGGGGCAGGGTAGTAAAGAAGCATTGGCCATGGGAGAAATAAGGGAGGAAGATTTAGTGGTAAAATGCCAAAATTTACCTTTTATACTTATTAAAAAATATTTTTTATTCCCTTTTTTCCTTCAAAAATTCATAAAAATTAATCCATGAGCCCAAAATTTATTGAATTTTACTAGAAAATCATAAATGCCATATTTTACATACCTCTAAAATTTCAGCCCAAAATTCCAAGAAAATTGATAAAAATCATAATTTTTAATATTATATAATTTTTGAAAAAAATACTTTTTGATCTCAAAAAAATTCGATTCTAATTCCATTAGACTAGTTGGAATTTTTGAGTGTTAGGTTGTACCATTTTTAGGTAAATTTGAGCAAAAATAAAATATTTTATGGTTCAACTCTCACTACGGTACTATTCGTACAGCACAAACGTGAAAACTTTAACCTTTCTTTTAACCCTCTTAACGACTTCATTTTCACTTGAAACTTCACCCTTAATTTTTTATAATTAATACTTCCATCTAGCACTATCAGTATCATTTAGATCTTTAGATTACTAAACACTCCTATGAAAGTACTATTCATAAATTAGGGGTTTTCGAAGCGTTACAAAGAACAAGTATCCTTTACCAAGGATATATGATTTGTTTGATTAGCTTCGAGGAGTTGGGGTGTTTTTTAAGATTGATATGTGGTCCAATTATTTCCAATTGTGGTTTAAAGAGGCAGATATGTCCAAAACTACTTTCACAATGCATTATGTTCATTATGAGTTTTTGGTAATGCCATTTGGGCTTACCAATACCCCCTGCAGCCTTTATGGATCTCAAGAATCTAGCTTTCCAACCTTTCTTAGATCAGTTTATGGTGATCTTTATAGATGATATCTTGGTATACTTAAAGAGTAAGGAAGAATATGAATAGCATTTGAAAACGGTGCTTTAGGTTTTATGAGATGAGAAGCTCTATGCCAAACTTAGTAAGTGCAAGTTTTGGCTTAGTAAGGTGTCTTTCTTAGGACACATAGCTTCTGTAAAAGGTATCTAGGTGGATCCTAGTAAGATACAAGCTATTATGGAGTGGAAGTCATCTAGGAACATAATAGAGATTAGGAGTTTCCTTAGGTTGGCTAGGTATTACAGACGATTTGTTAAGGGTTTCTCCTTGATTGTAATACCTATGACTCAATTGTTAAGGAAGAATGTAATGTTTGTTTGGGATGACTGATGTTAAGAGAGTTTTGATAAACTGAAAGTCATATTCATAGAAGCTCTTATCCTTATACAGCCAATGTTAGGGAAGGATTTTACTATCTATAGCGATGCATCTCATAATGGGTTGGGGTGTGTTGTGATGTAAAAAGGCAAGGTTGTTGCTTATGTGTTAAGACAGCTAAAGCCATATGAGAAAAACTACCCAACTCATGATTTAGAGCTTATAGCAATAGTGTTTGCTTTGAAGATTCGTAGGCACTATCTCTACAGAGAAAAGTGTTATGTTTACACAAATTATAAGAGTTTGAAGTATTTTCCTATGCAGAAGGAGCTAAATTTGAGACAAAGATGATGGATGGAATTGATCAAAAACTATGATTGCTTAATTGACTATCATCTAAGGAAAGCCAATTTAATGGCAGATGCTCCTAGTAGGAAGTTTATGGGAGCCATGAGAACCATAAATGTCATATTACAGTTTATGGGTGATGATATTTTGTTGGTTGAGTTACAAGTAAAGCCTAGTTTGCTACAACAAGTAAAAGATTCTCAAAAGGATGACCATAAACCAGTAAGTGTGATTATTGACATTTAAGAGAGGAAGCCTACTGAGTATGAAATCAAGAGTCATGATTATCTATACTACCATGATAGAATATGTGCACCAGATGTGGAAGAGTTAAGGAAGCAAATTTTATAGAAAGCTCACAGTGCTCTTTATGCTATGCATCCTGGTAGCACCAAGATGTATTAATATTCGAAGATTTCTTATTAGTGGCCAAGTATAAGAGAGATTTGTTAGAGTTCATGACCAAATGCCTCACATGTTAGCAAGTGGAGGCCATCAGGTTCCCTCTAGATTTCTCAATCCTATAGTAATTCCTAAATGAAAGTCGGATCGAGTCACAATAGACTTTTTTGTCTGCTTACCTATGACAAATGGCAAATGTGATTCAGTTTGGGTTGTGGTAGATTAGTTGACTAAGACTACACATTTCATACCAAACATGATAGACTACTCTTTAGAAAAGCTTATAGAATTATACATCTATGAGACAGTCAGATTGCATAGAGTGCGAGGTTTACTTTAAGATTTTGAAAAAAGCTTTATAATGTCTTAGGCACTTGATTGAGTTTTAGTATGGCATTTCATCCTCAAACTAATGGACAATCAAAAAGAGTTATTCAGGTAATTCTTGCTACTTGAGTGATTTTGATGCTAAGTTATCTGAGTGATGTTCATGTTAAGTGTGTTTGTTAGGTGCTCGAGGATATGCTGAGAATTTGTGTTATAGAGTTCAAAGGAAGCTAGGATCGTTGACTATACTTAACTAAGTTTGCTTAAAATAACAGTTTTCAAGCAAGCTTAGGAATGGCTCCTTATGAAGCTCTCTATGAAAGGAAGTGCAAAACTCTTTTATATTGGAATGAGCTAAGTGAGAATAAGTTAATAGGGCTAAATTTGATTAAGGATGCTAAAGAAAGGGTAAAGACCATTAAACATAGATAGAATGTGGCTTCAGACAGACAAAAGTCCCATACTAATCTAAAGAGGAAGGACATTTAGTATGAAGTGGGAGATAAAGTATTTTTTGAAAGTTTTACCTTAGAAAAAGATTTTGTAATTTGGTAAGAAAGGAAAGTTAAGTTCGAGGTTTATTGATCCATATGAAGTGACAAAATATGTAGGGCTAGTAGCCTACAGACTAGCGTTGCCTCTTGAGCTTTAGAAAATATATGATATTTTCCATGTCTATATGCTTTGAAAGTACATATCAGATCCTTTATATATGCTATTAGCTAAAGAAGTAGAGATCAAACTAGACTTGTCTTATGAAGAGGGACCTATGAGAATTTTGGCAACGACATGAAGGAACTACAAAATAAAATTATGCCACTTATAAAACTACTCTAGAGACATCATGGCATGGAAAAAGTTACCTAGGAGACAAAAGCTCATATGAGAGAGCAATATCCTTAGCTATTCAAACTAGGTAATTTTGAGGACAAAATTTCTTTCAAGAGGGGAAGAAATGTAATGCCTAAAAATCTTAGTGTTATGAATAGTACTTCCTAGGACATGAATAGTATTTTCTCGAGGTTAGGAGCCCTAATCTTACTAAATGGATGTATTAATCATAACATAATTTTGGGTGAAATTTGAAGTCAAAACGAAATCATTTAAATGGTTAAAAATGATAGTTAAGTTTTATGATAGTGTCATGTGAGTAGTGGCCTAGTTTTAATAGAACCATAAAAATATTTAAAAGTTACTTAGAAAATTTTGGGATTGAACAACTTTATACTCAAATATTTTAAATAGTCCATTGGCACTAGAATTTGAATTTTTATAGATCGAAAATTATTTTTACTAAAATCAAGAAAAGTAATATAAAGGCATTTTATTCAATTTTTCTCTTTTTTTGAGCTCTAATTTTTAGAAGGTTATGGGGCAATAATTATATGATTTAAAGGGAATATAATTGAGGTAAAAAAAAGGAGTAGAAATAAGAAAAAGAAGAAGAGAGGGACTAAAAGAGGAATTTTTTCCTAATTATATAAGGGGCCAAAATTCATTTAATTGGTCAAAGATTGAATAGTGCAACTTCTCCACCCTCCTTCCTCTCTCTTTTAAGCCGACGCAGCTCCTTCAATGGAAGTCAAGCCTTTTTCTTCTACCTCCACTCAAATTAGCCTCAATCTATCATATTAGGTCTATACATCTAAGCCTTCATGACCCTTAAAAGCTATTAGAAGCAAAAAATCACGAAAAAACTAAAGGAATTGCTTGATTTTAGACCTAATAGTGATCATTTTTTCTTTAGGTAAGTTTTTTGAGTTCCAATATTTTTTATGTGTTCCTTAGGTACCTAAGAGTCCATTTATGTTGTTGATTTTAATTTTTAAAGCTTGTATGAATTTATATTATTTTTATGAAAATGAATCTATAATTTACAGTTGAGTGGGGTAACAACCGCAAGGCTAAGGGGAAGGAAAAGGCATGAACAAACTCAAAATTGTCTTTTGGACTCATTGTAAGTGTAATTATGGAAATTTAATTTGTGTATGTGTGTTTGTGTTTGTGCTTTTATGTGTGTGTATGTGAACTTGGAAATAAGGCATTTTGGCATAAATGAGTAATTATGTGTTTTGGTGATGTTAGGTGTGTAAATTATATGGAATAAATGCATGAATGATATGGAAATTAATTGTGTTAGTGTGTTAGTAGTTATGGTTAAAATGCCCTAAGATAATCTCATGTAATTGTGTGTTGATAATATGCTTGTTTGTTAGCTATTCACAATTATTGATGATATATGTTGAAATGCATATGATGTGGGATAATGAATACATAAAAAAAGTGGTGAGATGAAGTATGGTCAAATGGTATTAATGTAATGACCTAAAAATATCAACTTTTATGAATAGTACTTTCCTGAGATGAATAGTTTTCCTGAGATTCAAGATACACTAAAGCTATTAGATGAGAGTATTAATCATAAAATAATTTTGGGCAAAGTTTGAAACCAATCAGAAGTTGTTTGGTTGGTTAAAAATGCTAAGAAAGTTTTTATGACAGTATCTTATAAATAACGACCAAGGCAAAGTTAAACCATAATATATTTTAAAAGTTGCTCACAAAATGACGAGAATAATTCAACTTGATACTTAAAAATTCTCATGAGCCTATTAATGCTAGAATTGGAATTTTTAGAGGTCAGGAAGTATTTTATTTAAATATCAAGTAACATAAAAATGTCATTTTAATTCGATTTTTCTCGCTTTTCGACCTTTAGTTTTTAAAGGGTTCTAGGGCCTAATTAACTTAACTTTTTATGATTGAATGAGATTAATTAGAGTTAAAAAGATAGGAGAAAATTAGGAAAATATACACTTAAAATGTATTTTTACTCAAAACTATAAATAGTTAACTTTAGTTATTTATTAGGTCAATCAAACAAACAAAATCACTCTCTCTCTCTCCCTATCTCTTATGCTATTGGCCACAAGAAGGGAAGTCTTTTATTTTTGGCCTTGGCTCCACCATCTAACTCCAAATTTTGACATATGCCCTAGTTTATGTCAATGTATATATATGCAAGCTTATGAAGAAATGCTTACGTATATGATTAATAGGCATGCAAATTATGATTCTTTGGTGAGATATAATATGTATGTATGTGAAATGATGGAAGAAAATGTGAATGAGTGTGATTAGGCACAACGGCTGAATGGCTATGAGAGCTGTGTGTGTTTATGTGGTAATGTGCAAGTAAATAATCACATATTGATAATGAATGATGATTAATGATTAATGAGCATGTGGTATGATAGATTATGATAGAATTATACCATGGAATTTGTGTGTGTGTGGCTTATGGTTAAATGGACATTAGAGCATACTTACGGGCATATGATAAGTAATACATGTGAATAAGCATAATTGATGGCTTATGAATGTATTTATACCATATAGAGCATGAGAGGAATCATGAAGAATTATGTATGTGTGTAAGAATAGAGGTATGAATGTAGTATATATGCATGTTTGTATATAATTATGCATCATAATAGTTAAATGCTAACTTTGTGCATCCATGGCATAATGAGATGATATTTATGTGGGACTTTACATGGTATGAGATAAAAGCATACATTAATGCTAGGTATGCCTTGGCTGAATGAGATTTTGCAATTGTGAGCATGAATGGTTCTTTTTGAAAGTGATTAAGGTGCGACATGATATCACAGCACAAATATGTTTGTGTGCATGTGTAGTGGCTGAATGATTTATTGGCTCTAAGTGTATGTATAGCTCAAAAGTGAGCATGAAATGAAATGAAAGATATGTGACCACATGTTAGAAATGAATTATTAGATGTTGAAAAACATGTATGTAAGCATATAAAGAGGATGTATGACATGAGTGAGTGATTAATGCATGTGACATTATGCTTAATCACCAAAATATAGAACATAACACAATATTTTTGGTTTAATTAATTATTAATGATCCCAA
Organism: Hura crepitans; assembly: GCA_948208565.1. NCBI lineage: Eukaryota > Viridiplantae > Streptophyta > Magnoliopsida > Malpighiales > Euphorbiaceae > Hura > Hura crepitans. The sequence goes on from CANXYI010143507.1 coordinate 7,445, forward strand.
AATTAGAATGAGTTATTTCAAACTTTAATATGATGGTGAAATTAATAAGACATGAGAATAGCCTATATGAGTAAACACCTAGATGGATAGGTTGACTGGTCAACTAGTGATAGATAGCAACTACTTGGGCACTTCGATGCTTGATGTTAGTTTACGGGTCCATATTTAGTCCAACCCAAAGACCTATATTTTTATGATCTTCATATCTAAGTGGGTGTAGCTACCATTCAGGTTCCACGGGGCCACTATACACTTCCATGTGGGTACAACCACTATTTAGGTCTAGTAGGATCACTATACACCTATGCTACTGCAATAGCCGTTCAAATCCAAAATGTGGGCCATTACACATGATAATCCCAATATCCATAGGATTTGTGTTCTCATTAAAATAGGCATTATAAAGAAAATTAAATGGATATATAAAAGAGCTTAAATAGTCTCTTGCAAGCACTTTAAAATTTTTTATATGTGATGATGAATGTTATTAAGTCTGCATTTTTGATATTATGAATAACCATTTTATGGCATGTATAGATGACATGTAGTGTAAACATATAAATGTGCTCATTGTGTATATTGATTTCTTTCATGCCTGATAATGCGTATGCATAGGATGAATGATGTTATGTTTATCATAAGCATTGTTGGCTAGATCTTATATAATAAAGTACGACTATATATGGCATTATGCAAAAGTTATTTTGATTACACCGCTAAGCTATTTTCTTGGTGCATCATTTCATTTATGATGCAAAGGTAAGGAGGATGATTGAGTCTAAGCCTCGAGACATCCAGATAAGTAAGAGAATACCATTCTTTTTGGTATATTTTGCAGTATGTAATTGAATTATGAGATGTAGACATAGAAAGTGCACTCTTATGTTAGATGTATTTAGTCTTGGGCCTAAATAATAATGTGTTGTAATTGTAACTCATATATGGTTTTATAATTGTATTTAGACTTCTAAAACTATTTTTTGTTGTATGTTGTTTCTTCATGAGGTTGAGACTGTGATAGTGATTATAACTAATTTAGAGTGATCAAAAGGATCATAGAGATGGGTAAATGATTAGAAATGTTTTAAAAATGTTTTTGTGATTGCAAGTTACTATTCAAAAATTTGGGATAGTGCCTAGTACAGCCATTATGTAGCCAAAATTTTGGCATGATGATTATCAAATTTGAATGTGTAACTCAGTTTTTGAAAATTTTTTGAAAACTCACATTTTCGATGTTTCAATCGTGTACGCTAAGATATTTTAAACAATGTTATATGAGTTGCAATTGGGTAACATGTTATGTGTGCATTTATTGGTCATGTTCGGTGATCAGTTGGCATTTAGACCAGGTAATAGGTGTCACATTTTATTGTATTTGAGCTTTGGTTTAGGCATTCCTTGGCAATATAAAAGTGTTATAGAGTAAAGTCTATACATAACATAATTTAATGACAAGAAAAAGAGGAAGGACATGCTTCTATGTTTGTGGGACAGGAGTTGGATAGGGTGGCCTTTATGTTTGGTAGTGCTGTGAGATAAGTATCATCGGAAGCTCAGGTTCTGCCAGTATTTTTACAAGAGAAGTTGCAACTTTTGTGATAGGCTATAGTGGCTACTCTGCCTCTAACTCCTTAGCAACAAAATGTCCCCTTAGCTCTCTAAAAGACCTACCTAGACAGAGTTAAGAGAATGAGAACTGAGGATTTCAAAGGAAAGGGTGATGTGGATCCTGGAACAATAAAATACTGGCTGGGCTACACCAAAAAGATAATGAAATAGATGCACTATACATCTATAGAGATAATAATCTATGCCACTTCTTTACTTCAAGAAGAAGCCTTAAAATGGTAGGATAACCTGACAGAATATAAGATAGAACATAAGCTGACTTAGGACTTTTCCTAAAAGAGTTTTACAAGAAATATATTCCTCAGGATTATCTAGATGATAGAAGGCAGCAGTTCATGGATCTTAAACATCAGCAAACGTCTATAAGAGAGTATGAGAAGGATTTCTCTATGTTAGCCATTATGCTAAGGATACTATTACTATAGAAGTTGACAAGTGCAAGTGGTTTGAGAAAGGATTACATGTTGATATTAAGTCTCAGTGGTTCCTTTGAAGATTAGAGACTTTAATTAGCTTTTTAAGATTTGTCACTCTATAGAGAGGGTGCAAAAGGAAAAGCAAGAATACTATTAAAAGAAGAGATCTTCAAGACCTTGAGCATCTAGTACTGTATAGCAATTAGGTAAGAGATTTTAAAGGAATTAGTTTGGGGAACCACAACAGTCATAGAGGCAGGGTTAATCTCAAAAAACAGCTAAAGGAAATCAGAACAAAGGTAAGAATGGACAATAATTATAGGCAGCTAGTACACCTAGTTTTACAGCTAAGGGCAGTTAGGTTTTCTAATATCCGACTTGCCATAAAAGACACAAGGGGGAATGTTGGTGGGAAAAGTGAAAGTATGCTTTGAGTGTGGCTCACTAGATCATTATCGCAAGGATTATCCTAAGAGAGATGAAAACAGATAGGGATCTGTATAAGTTTCCATCGGTGGCTAGGAGGGAGATCAAATAGATAGGCTAAAGGGAGCTTAGAGGGATAGAGCAAAGTCTAGAGCTAAGCATAGAGCTCATGCTTGATAGTATACCATTAGGGCACGAGAGGAGGTTAATAAGCCGGACATCATAATTGGTATAATATTTCTCTTTAACTCACATATTCTAGCTTTGATTTATTTAGGGTCTACAAATTCATATATTTACACATCACAAGCATAAGACTGGTAGTTAGAGTTAGAGTTTATAGACCTAGAGATCATGGTTAGCAATTCTATAGGTCAACATGTTCTAGTGAAAAAGGTTTACAAGTAGTGTCTATTGTGAGTGCAAGGACACTAGTTTTTGGTTGATCTCTTTGAGCTACGATTTGATGAGTTTAATCTAATATTAGGCTTGGATTGGTTGTCCAAGTATCAAGTAATAGTAGATTACAAGTTAAAGAGGTTAACTCTTAAGGCTGAAGATAGGGCTAAGATTACAGTAGTAGGTAAAAGGATAAACTTTCTGTCCAATGTGATTTTGATAGTCATAGCAAGGCATTTATTGAAAGAGGGTTATCAAGCCTTCCTAGCTTATGTGTTTGACACCTACAGTGCATAACTAGATGTTAGTTGTATATTAATGGTGTCAAAGTTTATGGATGTATTTTTAAAAGAGTTTCTCGGTTTACCTCCAGAATGGGAACTTAAGTTTGGTATAGAGGTGTTACCTGGCACTGCTCTAATATCAAAAGCACCATATTAGATGGCACCAGTTGAATTAAAGGAGTTGAAGATTTAGCTTCAAGAGCTACTTGATAAATGTTTCATTAGGCCTAGTGTTTTGCCTTAGGGAGCACTAGTGCTATTTGTGAAGAAAAATGATGGTACTCTTCGATTGTATGGATTATCACTAGCTGAACAAAGTGACCATCAAGAACAAGTATTTGTTGCCATGGATTGATGACCTTTTTTATTAGCTTAAGGGTGTAAGGGTATTCTCTAAGATTTATATGAGGTTTGGTTATTATCAATTAAGAGTAAAAGAGTCTGATGTTGTGAAGATAGCATTTAGAATAAGATAAGGCCACTATGAGTTTTTGGTAATGCCATTTAGGCTTACCAATGCCCCTATAACTTTTATGGACTTGATGAATAAGGTGTCTCAGCCTTTCTTAGAGCAATTTGATGTTGTGTTCATCAATGATATCTTGGTTTACTCTAATAGTAAAGAGGATCATGAGCAGTATTTGAGGATAGTTCTACAAGCTATGAGAGAATAGAAGCTATATGCTAAGCTTAATAAGTGTGAGTTTTAGCTTAGTGAGGTATCTTTTGTTGGATATATAGCTTCTATAGAAAGGATTCAGGTTAATCCTAGTAAAAGTTCAAGCTGTTATAGAATGGAAGCCACCTAGGAACACTATAGAGATCTAGAGTTTCCTCGGGTTGGCTAGTTACTACAGATGGTTTGTCAAAGGTTTTTCTTTGATAGTAGTACCTATAACACATTTGTTAAGGAAAGATATCAAGTTTTTCTAGGATGACAAATGTCAATAAAGCTTTAAAAAGTTGAAAGTGATGTTAACAGAAGCACTGATTCTTGTTTAGTTGGTTTCTGGGAAGGACTTTATCATTTATAGTGATGCTTCACATAATGGGTTAGGATTTGTTCTGATGTAAGAGTGTATGCTTCTAGGTAGTTGAAGCCTCATAAAAAAAAACTACCCTACTTATGATCTAGAGCTTACAGTAATACTATTTACATTAAAGATATGGAGACATTATCTCTATGGTGAGAAGTGTTATATATCATGGATCATAAAAGTCTAAAGTATCTTCCAACATAGAAAGAGTTAAACTTGAGACAGAGGTAATAGATAAAGCTGATTAAAGATTGTAAATGCATGATTGACTACCACCCTGGCAAGGCTAATGTAGTGGCTAATGCCTTGAGCAAGAAATTTATGGCAACCATGAGAGCCATGAATGTTAGGCTTTAGTTTATGCTTGATAATACTTTGTTGGTGGAAATACAAGTCAAACCTAGTTTGTTACAACAAGTTAAAGATGGTCAGAAGGATTATCACAGGTTGATGAGTATGATAAGTGCCATTCAAAAGGGGAAGCCCACTAAGTATGAAATAAAGAGTGATGGTTGTCTATATTACCATAATTAGATATGTGTTCCAAATATTGAAGAGCTAAAGAAGCAGATTTTAGATGAGGCACATAACACTCCTTATGCTATGCATCCTAGTAGCATAAAGATGTATCAGGATTTAAAGTTGTCATATTTATGGTCGGATAGGAAGAGAGATGTGTCAGAATATGTGACCAAATGTCTCACTTGTTAATAGGTGAAGGCAAAATATCAGGTTCCATTTATTTTGCTACATCTTATAGTAATTCCAAAATAGAAATGGGATAGAGTCACTAAGGACTTTGTAGTAGGGTTGCCAATGATGAGGAACAAGCATAATTTAGTATGTGTTATGGTGGATCATCTTACCAAGATAGCTTATTTTGTACCAGTAAGGATGGATTATTCAATGGAAAAACATGTTGAATTGTATATAGATGAGATCATTATGCTATATAGAGTTTTGTCTTTAATTATATCGTATTGAGACCTACGATTCACATCGAGGTTTTGGAAAAACCTCCATAATGCTTTAGGTACTCGATTGAGTTTTAGTATGGTGTTATAAATACCTCACTTCTTAGCCTATGATGATAACTAGAGATAGGCTTTTAAGCAATGGCATTGACCCTTAGGAAGCACATCCACATGGCTGATGAGATAAGTTCCGCACAGATACAAACCACCTTGGTCCGTACTAACCCAATCCTTTATATTAAGCCTAAGGCCTATGGTTTGCATAGACAAACATAAGGCCCATTTCCATATGAACTAACTCAAACTTGGACCAAGACCTAGCCAAAAGCCCATAGACTAGTAAGAAAGCATACCACCTAGGTCCACACAAACTTATTAGTTGGGGTCCCCATAGACTTGCTGACGATATCTTCCAAAAGCATGAGATCCCTATCCAGATGATGAATCACACTCTTAAAAGGACTTTACCACCTTTAAATGGGATATCTACACCTTAGAGGCTATAAATACCCCTTTTAAAGAGCTTAAAAAGTATGAGGCAATTTGGGAAGCTTGGAGGCTATTAAAGAATAGTGTTCTAAGCATCCAAGAAAGCTATTCCGTGAGTTCAGGTGAGAACTCTGACCAGGATATGATCTACTAGTCTTTTAGCCCTTATTCAAAATTATTCTTTTTCCAAACCTTTATATTTTATGCTATTGTTTAAGAGCTCAATCACAAGGTAAGATCTGAGGCCTCCTACTATACATTCATACTATAAACCTAGGATCTTCGAGGATTGATAACAAGTGAGGTGATTTTATGTAATCCCCACTTCAATCATAAGATTATGCCACTATTTCAAATTGTTTAACATTGTACAATTGACCATTTACATGTTATAACCATTCTATAATTTTCATCCTAATCATGTAGACCTATCTATAATCATGTTCATCCTCGCACAAACCTACTTTATAGATATATGTATGATATGTCGTCTGCATAGACTTAGGGTCTATAACAATGTATTATTCATCTTATGAATTGTATTCTAATGTATTCTATTTACCATATTGACATAATCCTCTAATCTTATTATGTTGTATAATTATCCCATTCTCTAATATGTATATTGTTGACATACTAAAATTGTTGTTTAGTCTGCATGGACTCCCTCTCATGAGGAACATAGTCCGTATGAATGATCTTATCTCATTCTTGTTTATTTTATCTTAGAAGTCCACATAGATTCCCTCTAATAAGGAACATAGTTTGCATGGATGTACTTGTGTATTATGTCTTAGAAGTCTACACAGACTCTCTCTCACAAGGAATGTAGTCCGCACATACATTGACTTTGATTTCTAGTTTTGATATTATTTATATTACTCATCTTCTTTGTGTGTCCTTATGAATCTTTATTTGGTACTGTTAACCTTTTCTTTTGAGTTATATGCAAGTGACACTTCTGAAGTGGAGGTTCGAATGGACATATAACCCTTATAAGTAGTAGTTCACATGGACACTTGCTAGAGCTTTATAGAGTTAACATGGACTTAACATCGTACAAGCGGGACCAATTTTATACTTTGAAATTTCTTTCGATTTTGTACTCTTTTAATTTTCTTATTATTTTGGGTTATAATAGGTAGTTAATAACTTGTTTTACATGAAAAATGCCTAACTTCACATTAAAATGGTTTTCTAAACTAATTAATTGGTGTTTTCTTAAAAAAAATGGGTTTAACTTTTCTCTAATCAAAGTCATATGAAAAATGTATTTTAATAAAGACCAATCTCTTAAGGATGGGAGTTAGGCAATTACCACCAATTCTTATGGAATTGTGGGTAGTTGTCAGGTCACACCACAACTAATCAATGAACTATTTTCTAGATGTACAATATATTTGTTGTATGCTTTAAATACCATAATTCATTCTTATACATGAAAAGGTAACATAAATGTTTAAATATAATACATGCTTACTTAATATAAGATTAATAAATGTTATAATATACAAATAATCATATTATTCAAGCATATATAAGATCTGAATTTTAAACCTTTCTAGTACAAAATATTAGAAATCCTGGTGTAGAAGTGAGGTGGTGACTCTACTAACCACTCTTATCTTTAGTAAAATATCATAATCTCTATAGTGGCAACTCCACTAGGGACTGAGAATCTCAATTTAAAAGTGCCCAAATAATATGCCATCTAATATTCTAATTTTTATCAATCCTATGCATTACATCTTATATAAACTATGACCCTTTTAGCCTAAATGGTGTTGTTAACTATGACTCTATTTTTCATTCAAGAATGGAGAAGTGCTAGGATATCCATCACTCATAAGCCTTGTGCCTTCAGGTATGTGAAAAGGTGAACTAATCGATCGCTATTATTCTTGATTGGAAAGACCCGTTAGGAGGAACCTCCACTTGTGGGAGCCATAAGCCTTTTGACTAAACCATAAGCCCATATAATTAAGCCTAGCAACTTCCCCTAGGTTGTATGACCCTAAGAGTTTGTATTGTGATTGATATGTGGGTTTATTGCATTTGACATTATTTGAAGTGGGGGCAAGGCAATTATGCTTTTTTATCTGGAATGGGCTCAACCAAATTTCACCTCAAATAAGACTTAAATATTATAGGCCATTATTCTTGCATACGCTTTAAATATGAGAGGTTATTGGGCTTAATTAGGTCTATATTTGAACCTATGCATCCCTCGATGATGCTTAGGCAATCCCACCTAGGAAAGAATGACTAAAACCATAATTGTGGGAGTAATAAGGTTGGAAGGCTTATTGCTTATGTTTGTCCTTATACATCTAACATGTATCCTTTTTGTATACACATGCATAATATTATATTGTATCTACTACATAAACTTTACATCCTTCTTATTTTCTATGTATCATGCTTTAATGTAAATACATAACATTTTACCTACTTCTATAAATGCACCATGTGTATCTCATGAGTTCTTATTCCATACATACAATGTCTTAATTCAAATACATCTTATATAGGTTTAGGCACATCTCCTGACCCATACATTTATATCTACATGCATCTTGTATATGTATCATGAATAAGCTAAAAGCCATGTATACATCTTTACAAAATGTCTCCATCTTTATATGACTAAAATCTCCCATGTATCCTTATATGTATCTTCATATATACACACATCTTTTACATGCATCTTCACATGATGTTCCTTTATGCACATATTTTATATACATGTATCTTTATCTTGTACACTAATATGTGTTGTATTTAGTATTAGTCCTCCTAGGCATCAAGCTAGTGTACCTAAGGCATAGTCCCTAACCATATCATAAGTTGTATCACCCAAACATGGCATATGTATAAACACTTTACCATGTTAAAAGCATGCATCATGCATCATATGGGTAAAACCATCCATATATATGCTTATCACATCATCGCTAGGACCATTCTAATCTGCCATAGGAGTAATATTCACATCCATCTACATTTTTTCCTTACCCTTAGGTTGCATCCTATATAGCATCACATTACTTGAAACACTCATGACATGCATCTTACATCACCATGTATAGACACATAACTTCATCCATTCCTACACACTAGAATAAGCATGCAAACTTTATTCATATCCACACATAAAAAAGTCGCATCACATGCACACACTTGGCATAATCTGCATCATTTACACTTCACACTAGCGCATAACACATTAAAGGTTACCAACTTGTAAAAGTTCATTGACTTCTTACTCATGCATCTTGTAAACTCATTAACTATCAATACCATGTACATCATTCATATATAAGACATGGAGGACACATATTAGGCATCAATAGGAATAATGTATCATGCACTAGAATTATAGGCTTTCATTCATACATCAATATATGTTACAACACTACCCTATTCATATTACTTAGGCTTAGGCTTAGTCAAGCATCATCGACCTGTAACACCTTAAGTCGCATACATTGTAAACCTACTTCACATAGGTGCATTCATACTAGCACATGATAAGATCTCCTAACCCCACCTATACATCAGTTATCTATGTAGGCATGCAAAACACATGCACCATAACACCTCACATGCATATTCTCATGTATAAATCCTCACATGCATCCACACAAAACCATGTATATATCTTTACCCCCACATATATCATAAATATATCTCTATGCATACATTTTTTGGTACCTCCATCTTATATAATGAACCCATAAGTGCAGCGTGTATCATTCATCATGAAACCTTCCATGAACAACAAAACACACATGCATTGTAGTCCATGTACGTTGTACCTTAGAAATAATTATTCATCATCACCCTGCACAAACATGTCATACACACATCATGCAGTTTTCATAAGTTTCACATACATAAACATATGTCTTGCATCACAAACCATCTTATATACATGTACAACATTATCCCATAACTTCATGTATACTATTTAGGCTTAGTCATGCATTCTTTATCCATACTTGTATTAACCATCCATAACATGCAGACTTCACTATGCATTCACATTTGGCATACCATATATAGACACATATCATCTATCATGTAGACTTTATTCACCTTATACTATCTTACCCAATATAAGTAACATGTATCCATCGCATTTTTACATTATGTCTAAGCATGGCATGTACATATGCATTTGAATCAAAAAAGTTACATCCCATGCATACACTTGGCATACTATAGTGTAAACCTCATATCCATCACATATCCACATGCATTTGTAGTCACATTATGCCTAGGCACATTATGTAAATCATTAACCTTCAATCTTACAATCACCCATGCATATTAAGCATAACATAGCATTATAATCATAATGCTTGAAGTATGTATCATATCATATTGACAAGTGTATCATGCTAACTCCAAGGATCATTCTTCACTCAAGCCCTTCTAATGAAAGGACCCTTACCTTAAAAAAGGAATCCCAATCTCTAAAGATGACACTAAAGGGCAAAGACTTATAGAGCATTAGAGCAATTGTCAAAGAAGTTGTGGCTTCTGAAATGGAGAACTTTTAAACCATGATTCGAGAAGAATTTGCCAAGTTGAAGACCTTCGAGAGGGAAAATAGTGATTGAGAAACCAAGCTCGATTGCCTGCCACGTAAATTTGCTAAGTTCAATAAGCCCTTGTCATTAATATTTATGGAATTAAGGAACAAAAACCTCCTTCATCCATTGACACCAAAAGCACTAACCAAACCATTTTAACTAAACATAGGCATGATTTATGTTGTGCCTATCACCAAAAGACTGGTTACCTCACTAATGAGTGCAAAAATCTTTGCCATGCAATCCAAAACCTCATCAATCTTAGAGTAATACTTGATCTCAAGAATCGCACCTCATAAAGGGGTTCAGACATTTCTCAATTCCTCAAAGGGCAAGGCTAGCCTCCTCAAAAAACTAGTAATGTCTTCCAGCAAGATTGCATCAATCTAAGATATGGAAAGATCTAATAAAGATAAGATAGACTGTCTTAGTTTTCTTTTTTAGTTGTTTCTTACTTCTATGTTAGAACAATTAAGCTTTAATAAAACATTGTTTTGGCTTTTCATAAGCATCTTTGTATACCACATTCAGTGCATAGCATAGTACTCATGAAAGTGAGTTGAGAGAAAAAAACAACCAAAAAAAGAAGAAGAATAATAAAATGAACATGGTCAGCTTAATCCATACATCACAAACAATGTCATAATTCTTTGAAAGATGGCTCATCATCACTACACATAATTTGAAAACTCAAAAACTTGATCTTTCCTTGTAAAGCATGAGAAATATCCCTAAATGTGAGATGAGAGAAAGGAAATAATAAGCTAAGGGCAACTAAACCTAAAAGAATGACTTTTATTCAAATCTGAAAAGAAGTCCAAATTTAATAGGCTCTAATACTCAAAGCATCAAATTCATTATGTATCATCATTTTCAAAGCCTAAAAGTTTGTGGCAATCACACTAAAAAAGGCAAACCTTTTTTAGTTCATGCCACACAAAAATCTAAAAGTCAAAAGGTGTTAAACCCTAAAAGCCTACAAAAAAAGTGAAAAGGATTTGCCTTAAACCTCAAACAAATGAGCATTCTCTTTTCCACCACAGTTGCCCTCATTCAAAAAGAAAAAAAATGAATTTGTTAATTCCTACTAGGTCGATCAACTAAGAGCATGAACCTAGGAAAAAGTTAAAGAAATTGAGAGAAAATATTTAATCAGGAAATCTTCACAACTAACTAATAATAGGGATATCATCAATATAGTACTCAAAAAGGTCAAAAGAATGACATTCGAATCATAAAAATTCCATATGTTGGAGGCATAAAGTTGGCACCCATAGCAAACTACTTATTGATCTAAAAAAATTAACCTCCAATGATAAGAGTTTCAAAACATATCAAGCCATGTTAAAAGGTGCAAGGCTAGATTCAATTGATCAGGCATCCGTACATTCAGATCCTAAGCCTTAACCAAATATGGATAAGCTGAATTCAAAATAATATAAAAAAATCAAAAGAATAAAAAAGCTCGCCAGGTTAAAGACTCATAAAGGGTAGCCTAGGAAAAAATTAGAGCATACCTCGTTATATTGAAAACCCATAAAGGGTGGTCTAGTCAACAATTAGAGGTCGAGAGAAAATATTTAGTTAGAAAATCTTTAGACCAACTAATAACAAAAGTATTATGTTGTGCATACTTTTGCAAGCTCATTCATCATAATCATTCACTCTTTAACCACACATGCTTAAATATCCTGCTAGACAAATTGACATTTCATCCAAGCTTTAGCCTTATCAATGTTCGCCTTGACTCAACCTACCTTCCCTAGCCTTTCCATTACCATAAATGGACCTCTTTCTTCAAGAGATATCTAATTACCCTAATCTAGCCTATAACTTTGCAACTTCACTCTTTTCTCAAAACCCAACCTTTTTCTATAATGAGTGTAAGAGGAGAATGATCCCATTAACAAAACATGTACTAACTCAAGTATTTAGAAATATTATCATATATACATCACAAATAAATAGGATTACTCACTCATGCTCACATTTTAGGAGATGTACCCTTGCTACCTATTCATACATTTGCCTTCATTCATGTGGTCATCATAAAAGAACATTTATTCACTATAGAAAAAGATTTATCCATACATCAGCCATCACCATTCATTTATAGCAAAAGATACACCATCATTTAACATGCATTAGCCTTTACCATTCATACATTGTAAGAAATAATTCTTTCATTCAATCATCTATGAAAAGTCATATCCATGTCTTACATGCATTTATCATTCATTTAGATTTCTCATTTCACATAGGAGAAAATATGCAAAAACACATGCATCATTATATCCACCATTTAGTCAAAAAAATAGCTTGCTATGTTCTTTATCTAACAAAGATTAGGAACCAATTTGCATGTCACTCATTCATCACCAAGTTTATTCACCCTCACCTATCCAAGTGAGCATGTAAGTTAATAGATACATATCGAACCATTCACATTAAATCACTCTATCAAAGCATTCATTCACTAGAATCATGTCATTAATCACCTTCACAATTTGATGCTCATCTATAGGATAGAGTGCATTAATTCATTAAAGTCATGATTTGATGCTCACCCATAAAATATAGTGCATTCATTCATTAAAGTCATGTCATTCACCACCTTTGTGCCTTTACACTCATCTGTCGAAAATAGGATAGAGTTCATTCATTCAAGAGAAAACAAGGTAAACACATCCAAGCACAAGACACATTCATTTACAGACTCACATTAAGTAAACATCTATATACACAATATTATTCATAGAGTCCAGCATATTCACTTAGAAGAATTAAGTATAAAGCATTTATCAGTTTTACATGCATCTATACTAACATGCATGCGTTATCATTCATCATTTGACAAAAGCATCTTATCCAAGCATACAACTCATAGAGTTTAGAAACATAAAACATGCACATCATATAGGATAGACTTACATTCATTCTTGCATGATATAAAAAAATACCCATTGGTTTGTGTATATTCACTCATTTAGGAAAAAAAAGTTATGTTCACCACACAATCACCTATTCATGCATAACCCTTGCAAATGCGCATCTCACTCACATGTACGACACCTCATGCAAAATGCATCAACTTACCTACCCAATTCCTTCACCATATATGTTTATGTTTACATACCCATACGTATGCCAATATAGTCAAAGTTTGTATAAGATCGCCCTAATCTTATGATGCACACTTATTCATCATTCAAAGCAATGCTCATTCATTAGCATATACATTAGCATTCACCTATGTACAATCACCATTAAATAAATAAATTTAAATATTTCAAACGTACATAGACTACACAAATAGTGTGTGTGTGTGTGTAGATATATATATATATATCGCTCTCCTTTACTCCTCCTCACTCTTGGCTTCCTAAAAGGCACTTCATAGTTTCTCTTTTCCTTTGGCTTTACTTTCCTCCACTTTTTCTTAAAGTTACATATTAGAA
>CANXYI010143786.1:0-11204 GCA_948208565.1 Hura crepitans
AGAGGAATGAAATTCAGAGTAAGCTAGATCATTTTTCTTTCAATTTTTAGAGATTTCTTTCCTCTAGGCATAGTTGAGTAGCCTACAATTCTTAAAGTAACCAAGTAACAAATTTTTGGTAAGGTATATAGGGCTTGAAATGGTGAGGGTAGCAAGGGAACTTCTTCAAAAAAGAGGTGACAACTAGGTTGGCTTCTTTAGCTAGTATGTGAATTTAATTAATTGTAGCATACCTTATTTTATTTATTATTGAAAGTTCTAAGGTTGTAGTGTGAAAATTCTAGGTTAATGGGTGTAAATATCACATGAATTTGACTTTAGTGATTGGTATGTATGAGTGCTGGACAGGGGATGAAGTTATACTTTACTAGGTACTTATGTGTGCTGTGTTGTTGGCTAGTGTGCATGAATGGAAAATCCCAATTTATGGGGGTGTGTATGAGTGTGTTTCATTTTTGAATGGCATATAAGACCGGGAGCCTTGCTTGTGTGTGTGGAGTGAGTGAATTAATATGAAATATGTGTTATGTAATCATGAAAGGCCATCGTGGTGACATGGCACATGGGATTAAAGGCAAATATATGTGTATGTGGTGGAATGGATAATTGCTTTGGCTAGAATTTATGGACATAGAGGAATTTGTTGCTTATAACTATGAGGTTTTGAACTAGGCTAGGTAAGGAGGGTGATGACATAAGTTAGTGTTACGTGTAGGATTTAATTGTGTGTGGTTATTAGTGTGCCAAGTTACTAAAAATATGTATGTATGTGCTGATTGCTTAATAAATCAAAAGTTACATACAAGATGTGAGTTCAAATAATAGTGGAAATTGGGAGGAACCTAAGGAGTGAGTGCTATTATGTATAATGCAAAGGTTATGATACGAACTAGAGGTGGTATGGAAAATATGCCCAAGGAGTGACTCATTGGAATGACGCATGCCTTACTTGTTAATTATTTATGGCCAAAATGTGTAGGGGTAGTGGATTAGGAAGTAAGTTTTCTAATAGTAGCATATGGCCTTACATTAAACTAATAAGAGTTGACATGTACATATGGTAGCTCGTGGGAGTTGTAGAACATCGAGTGCTAAACAAAGAGGGGTGAATATGGTCGTATATCAACTAAGGCATAATATGTGTGGCATGGTCAGCTTTCTACCAAAAAAAAAATAAAAGTAATAATGTGGAAATGAATATAATTAGAATGAGAAGAATTGTATAATTTTTTGTTAGCAAAATGATACACACATGGGGACATAGGTATTTTAAGGCATATTATAAATTATCTAAGTTATGAGGAAATATTAATTTTAATTAATCCATAACATGACCACAATTAAGGAAAGGGGAAGATTTTTAAAGGTGCTTTGCAATGGGAATGGAATAATTTAGCTTAAGAACTTGACTTACATTGGCCCAAGATGGTGCTCATGTAATATACTCCTGTGCACTTGAATTAGAAAAATAATTGAGGCCATTTTTTTTAAGCTAATGAAACAATATGAATTAATGTACACTTGAGCTGATATTGCTTCTCTATGATGGCACAGACATGGTTAAACAATAGTGGGAAAAACCTATGTTAAATTGAGTTAAGATGTGAAATGAAATTGCTAGATTTTTAAGTGATTAAATTAGTTTAAATAGAATTAAGAATGGTGCAAAATTGAGCAAGCCAATTTGAGGCTTTTGTATATTTCTCTAAATAGAATTTGAGATTTCCCTTAAAGGTCATTTGAAAGTGTAAATAAATTTGGCTTTGGGCCTATGATTATCTGAAATTGAGATATACTTAAGCCTATGAGAGCTAAATGTTTGACATGAATTGAGGCATGGAAAGATGCCTAAAATGTACGGCTATAGGACTATAATTATGTCGAGAACTCGTAAATTGACCTATAACTATCTTATGAAAAGGACTACCTTGGACTAGACTTTAAGGCTACTCATAAAGTATACATAAGTGGACTTGTAATATCAAAATACAAATTAACTTAAATATGTTTATAAGTTGAATTTTATATGAGAATAGAAAATAGACTTGAATTGTCTGGTAGGACAAAAAAGGACTTGTAATTGTCCAGGTCAAATATCAACTGTTAAAATAAATTCATAACTAATTATTAAACATTTTTAAATATTATTAAATGATGATCAGTAATGGAATAAACCTAAAAAGGTGATAGATAGCCCATTAGTTAGACACTTATGGGATAGGTTGACTGGTCTACTTAGAGATTAGTAGCTACTATACTATTTGATTTTCAGGTAGGGCCGATACAGCAATCAAGGTCTATTATAGGGCCACTGTACTAGTCTATTGGGTATACCATTATTTTTATTTGCACATTTGGTGCCATTATCTGATTATGCTGGTGTAGTGGTGTATGTCCTAAAGGGCTATTACACTAGTCTACTAGGTAGACTAGATTGAGTAACTGAATGGGGTATTCAACTTAGGAGGTTTACAGACTGATCCCTATATAGTGTATTATTATATATGACTTAGGAGGTCTATGAACTGATCCCTATGTTGTTATCAGGCCGATGTAGTGGTTGAGGTCTAGAATATGGACCACTACACAATTTTTATTTCCCTCTTAATTCTATATGTCGGGTTTAGTCTACCTAGTTGGGCCTATTTAATAAATCAAATGATATCTTTAAGGTCAATTAATCTAGTGAATAATCACAAAAATTACTTGATAAAATTAGTATAGTGACTTACATAAAGTGAAATCATGTAACTACAAAATAAAGATTATACTTCATTTCAAGTAAAGGCTAGATACTTGGTGGGTTATAATTGATAGGAGTTCATAATGAAAGTACCTTAGATTAATAGGGATTCCTTAATTGAACTAACACAGTGACTTAAGTAAAACCATTGCTTGAGGAATAAGCATAATATATTTAACTGCAAATGAATATTGTACTATGGATTAACCTTAAAATGCATGGAGCTTGTAAAATGAATGTATTAAATTAATTATGTATAATATGGGAGACATGTTTTTTATTAATTAAATTCACCACTGAGTTTTATGCTTAGCATACTAGTGTTTGGTGTGCAGGTAAGCAAGGGTAGCGGTTAAGCCTCGTAATACATGCAGTGTAACAGCAGAGACAGTGAAGATTCTAGTCTTTTGCATTTTGTTGTAATACCTAGTACCACTCATGTAATAGCTATAGGTTATGTGTCCAGCAAGCTTAGAAACTACTGAGCATTGTAAATTTAAGTGAATGAACAGATTGTTATAATATAAATTATTAAGTTGTGTAATGCTTAATTGATTTAAATTTTAATTTGATATCTAAAGGACCAAGAAGGTCCATAATCGATTGATTAGGAAATATGATTTTTAAACTATTTTATACTGATAGAATAATTTCAGGATGTGTAACAACCTAAAATCTGACTCTCATGAATAGTACTTCCCGAGATGAAAAGTGCTTCTCGAGACCTGAGTTGCACAAAGCATATCAACAAGAAGTATTAATTATAAGAGAATTTGGAGCAAAGTTTAAAGCCAATATGAAGTTGTTTGGATGGTTAAAAACACTAATTAAGATTTTACAGCAGTGTCTTATGAATAGTGCCATAGTCAAAGATGAATTGTAAAATAAATAAAAAGTTGTTCAAAATAATCCAAAAATATTACAACCTGATACTCAAATATTTTGAATAGTCCAATGACTTTAGAATCAGAATTTTTTGAGTTCAAAAACTATTTTTACCCAATTTTTTAGACAAAAAATATGTTAATTTTTCCAGTTATTGTGGGAATTTGGGCTTGAGATTTTGAGAGGATTTAAGGCTTAGATTTATAGAATTTTGGGAATAGGAATATAGGAAAATTGACTTTTTTGTCGATTATAATAATTTTTTGAAGCAAGGAAAAATTATTTTTATGAAAAGTATAAAAGGGGAATTTGTATCCTGCTCCCCACATATACCACATAAACACTCTTCTCCTTCCTCTATCTAAATTTTTGTGTCAGCTCTTCCTCTCTCATTCTTTAGTGAATTCTGTCTCCTTAAAGGGACCTATAATGCAAGGTTACACCCGAAATGATGAGCAATTTGAGATGAGTCTATGGGCACCAGAATCTTTTAGAATGTCGGAGTATTTCAAGAGAAAAATTAAGAAAAAAATTGAGGTGGATAATAACCTTCTCTCTCTCAGGTTTTCTTTTTTTGCAAATTTTATTTTTCATAGGTTCTTAGGATGTTATAGAGCATGTATCTAGGCTCGAAATATTTTTTTGACTTTTAGATCATTTTATATTATTTATTAAAGTTTGTACCCTTTTGTATTTATAGGCAAAATGACAACCTGATCCTCTCGAGGCAAGGAGAAGGCTTAGGCCGACTTCAGGGGTCCTATATGACCTTGTTTGGCAAGTTTAATCACTTTGATTTAGCTTAATTATCCAATTAATGCATTATGTTATTTATGTCATATTTGAAATAAAAATGGCCTTAAATGTTTAAAAATTGAAATAAATGTTGTTAAAATAATTTATGGTTTATGGCATGATAAATGTAAGAAATATGATGATTTGGTGTGACCATATGTGATCGAATTACATGTATGTGAATTTTAAGCTATGAGTGCATTATGCGAGAATATGATTGAAATTGCCATGTTTTATGCATATGCCTATAAATGTGTATAGATGTAATAGGTACTAAAATGCCATGAAATAACTTGTTATGCCTATGGGCAACATTATGCCCATGTGGACCGATAAATGTGAAAATGTGTGTGCACATGTTCTTATCGATGTAAAGATATCGTGTGTACACGAATGCAATGTGTTGCTATGCTCAAGATGGATTTTTGATGTATAATTATTATATATGTGTGATACTTGCATGATGAGGCATGATATGATCAATTGAAGGTAAATATGGAAAATGCCATGAAATGAACCTTTGTATTGACATTTGTGTCTTTATGTGACATATTGAGATGTTGAGTATCCCGATGCCATTAAAAAATAAAACATGGAACTATGGGTGTAATGGACATTAATAGGCCTAAGTTGGTCAATTGAACAGGTGTAGCCATGCAATAGTGCATTGAGGCCAATGATGACTTTAATGAAACATAATGATATGAAATGTGAAATTGGTTAAATTGACATGTAATGATATGTTTAATGATGTCTATATAGTTAGACAACTAGTTTGGATAGGTTGATTGATAAACTAGGATTGTAGTGGCTGCTAGCATACCTTCGAGTATGAGACCATTGGGTTATTGATTTATGTGTGGATGGGCATGAGAGCCTTCGAGCCTAAGATTTACTTATTGATATGCATGAGAGCCTTTGGGCCTAAGATTACATGCTGTGTGCATGAGAGACTTCGGGCCTAAGATTACATTCTATGTGCATGAGAGCTTTTAGGCCTAAGTTACTTACCTACATGGTATGAGAGCCTTTGAGACTAAGTTTACGTACTTATATGGTATGAGAGCTTTCGAGCCTATGTTACACATTTACGAATGTGGAGAGCCTTCGAGCCTAAGTTACACATCTTCGAATGTGGAGAGCCTTCAAGCTTAAGTAATTATGTTATCTAGTCTTAGTTAGTTGTCATATAGATATGGGCATCGGTTAAATGATTAAAATGGCTTAAAAAGGCATAAATTGAGATTGCATGTTAATTGGTATTAGTATGTGATATGTGAATATAATGTGGTCTAGTGACTCAACACTGGTCTTGAGATGCTTAAATGTGTTTATTATCACTTGTATGATTATTTATGGTGATTTTTTTATGTATATATCTCAAAATACTAATATAGACAATTATGAGGTGCATAATGGCACTTATGACCGAAAATCGTGTATGCCAATATTCTTTGTCATTTATCAGTTTGGTAAGACATTTTTACAAGCTATCATGATACAATATGTTATTCACTATGCCTTATGGCCTATAAATGACTATTACATGATAATTGTGATTTTTGGCATAATTGATGTTTAAAGATTATGACCTTATGTAAGTAATGCATTATGTCAATAATATGGTGTTTACTTGATGTTTAAGAAATGCCTTGGTAATTGTGCCATCAAATGCATTATTCATGCTTGTGATATGCATGTTGGCATATAAGACACCATATATGCATGAATATGATTATAAACTTGAAAATGATTTGTGTTGCATATAAATCATGGAAAATGCATAATTGTAATATTAAATTTGGATATGGTTTATGTGTATTATAGACATGTTATAATTAATCTTTTTACAAGTTAAAGTGATTACACCATTAAGCGAAAGCTTAGTACAATGCTTGTTTGCAATGCATAGGTAACAGGGCAGCAGATTAGAGCCAAAGCTTTTGCAAACAGAAGACACTTAGATAACCCCTATGTGGGTATTTTTGTACTCTTTTTTTGTAATAGTAATGATAATGTAAATGTAATATCTATATAGTCAGTGTGCTCTTGTGATCCCAGAGGGATTCAGTTTAATCTGCATTTTGTAGTGGGGTTTTGTATTAATTATTTTAACCATGGATTTTATTTTCTATTTCTCACATGCTATATGATTATTATTGAGTTTGCATGTGAGATTGATAATTCTAAAGAGCTTGAGGCTCATTATGGTTATGATGTGATTTAAAGGGTCAGAAAGACCCATGTGAGTTGGAGTTGTATGTTGTGATTATATAGAAGTGTTTTGAATTAGGTAAAAATTTGGGAAAGTGTCCAGGTACAGTCGTTATGCTGCTAGATTTCCAACAAGATGACCCTAATGTTTAGCTCGATTTATATGCCAAAAAAAGGTTTTCAAAATTTTATGTCCCTTTCAAGTCATGAAATGTTTTTTTTTTTTATATAAAAGCTTTAAATTTTAAAGTGATTTTAGATAATGAAATTGGATGTCATTTTGTGTTACATCCCCCATTTGAGTCAGGTGTATGGAACGGATAGAAGGTGCTATACTTAGTGGTATCAAAGCTCTAGTTGGGGTTTCCCTTGGACCTATGGGTTACACAAGAGCACTTTAGGAGTCGTAATACATTTACATCAAATACTATTACATATTTAGCTCATAATCTATTTCTTTTGCCTTTAGGTATGGGACATGAGTAGTAGCGCTATGCCTACAAAGGAAGAAAGGGTAAAAAGTCATGCTCCTTTAGCCTTTGGACAAGGGGATACACAACCCGAGTGTGTCACCCCTTATGATACTGGACATGCTGTACCTGGATAGCAAGGTCTACCTGCATGGTTATAGACATTGCTGGAGTTTGTCAAGCAAGCAATAGCGGCTAGTACGATAGTTGCTACTACTGTAGCTAATGCATAAGTTGTTCCACCGCTATTGCCATAAGAATAGCTGATATTTCATAGGACTTATAGAGAGGCTAATTAAGAATAGGGTTAAGTTCTTCAACAAAGAAGGGTCAGATAAGTTTAGTAGAGCTGAACACTAGTTAGATCTGATAGTCCATATTATGCAGCAGTGGAGATGCCCACAAGATGAGTATGTTGCATGTGCCACTTTAATGTTTTCTAAAGAAGCATTGAAATGGTGGGAAGTGATCACTAAGCATAAAGTGGTTGCAGACATTACCTTGGATTTCTTTTTAAAGGAATTAAAGGAAAAGTAAGTCACTGAGCATTACCTAGATCAAAAGTACTAAGAATTCATAGATCTTAGGCAGAGACATAGAACAATTTCTAAGTATCAGAACTAATTCGCTCACTTGAGCCGATATACGAAGGCAGTGGTTGTTAAAGAAGATTATTGTCATAAGAAGTTTGAGAAGGGGTTAAACTTTGATTTCATGTAACAGATTGCTCCTATGAATATCTAAGATTTTACAGCCTTGGTAATAGCCTGTCACACTATAGAGATGGTGAATGAGATGAAGCAGAAGCTAGACAGCTTCAAGAAGAGATCACATAGGCATGGGCAAGGTAATTCTAGGTATACAGCTGATAACAAGCATAAGAGTGGTCAGTCTAGACATTATCAGGGTAAGCAATTAGATAGATCATAGAGGTTAAGACATGGTTCTATATCATAGACTCAAGCACAAACTCAAACTTCAGGAGTTCTTAATTCCATAGCAAGTAGTTGCATGACACCTATATATGAGACTTGCCACCAGAGACATTCGGGAGTATGTTAGAGGCTTATACTAGGATCTCGCTGGGGTTATGGCTCTAGAAATCATTTTTAGAAGGATTGCTCGATGAAGCCTTATGTTTCTTCATAGAAGTAAAACAAGAGAGATTCAAGATGTAGAGTTAGGGCCAGTCAGAAAGATAAGACAAAGAGCAGAGCTCTGGTGAGGCAATATGCCATACAAGCTAGAGAAGAGGTAGAGGCTATTGTGGTTATTGTGAGTATATTTCATATCTTTAGTTTACCAACTTTAGCACTAATAGACTTGGGGTCCACACATTCTTATATCTACACTAAATGAGTTTTAGATTGGGGGTTAGTGTCAAATGACCTTGGCTTTGACATGATGGTTAGTAATCTAATAGGAAAGCATATTATAGTGAGCAAAGTATATAGAGATTATCCATTGTCAGTATAAGGACAAGTTTTCTCTATAGATCTCATTGAAATGCCATTTAATGAGTTCGATCTTATCTTAGGCATGGACTAGTTATCTAAGTATCATGCCATAGTGGATTACAAAAAGAAGAGGATCACATTTCAAGCTAATGATGGGTCAGTAGTGACAGTGTTGGGTGAATGATTGAATTATATGGCTAATGTAGTATAAGCTATGGTAGCTAAAAGGATGATGCAGAAGGGTTGTAAAGCCTATCATGCTTATGTTGTTGACACCACTAGTGAAATAATAGAAGTCAATTATATTCCTATTGTAGTTGAGTTTGGGGATGTTTTCTCAGATGAGTTACCTAGTTTACCATCAGAACGAGAGTTAGAATTTGGCATTGATGTGATGTCAGGCATTACACTAGTTTCTATAGCTCCATATAAGATGGCTCCTATAAAGTTTAAAGAGTTAAAGATATAGCTGCAAGAGCTTCTGGATAAGGATTTTTTTAGACCGTGTGTTTCACCATAAGGAGCACTAGTTCTATTTATTAAGAAGAAGGATGGTTCTTTGAGACTTTACGTGGATTACACGCAGTTGAACAAAGTCACCATCAAGAACAAATATCCTTTACCACAAATCAATGATCTTTTTGATCAGCTTAGAGGGTTAGGTGTCTTCTCTAAGATTGATCTTAGATCTAGGTATTACCAGTTGCGACTAAAAGAGGTGGATATACACAAGATGGCTTTCAAGACTAGATATGGTTATTATGAGTTCCTAGTGATGCCTTTCAGGTTAACCAATGCACCAGCAACATTCATAGACCTCATGAATAGGATTTTTAAGCCATTTTTAGATCAGTTTGTGGTGGTCTTCATAGATGACATTCTTGTGTATTCCAAGAATTGAGAAGAGCATGAGAAGCATCTATAGACAGCTTTATAGATTTTGAGGGATGAAAAACTCTGCGCTAAGCTTTGTAAGTGTGAGTTTTGGCTAGAGGAAGTAGTGTTTCTAGGGCATATAGCATCGGTAGATGGTATAAGGACCTAGTAAGATTTAGGTAGTGATGGATTGGAAACCACTAAGGAACATGACTAAGATTGGTAGGTTTATCCAGGGGTTTTCCTTGACTATAGCTCCTATGACATGTCTTCTAAGGAAAGATGTGAAGTTTAAATGAGATAATAAGTTTCAAGAGAGTTTTGACTAGCTCAAGAGTAAGTTGATAGAGGCTTCAATTTTAGTTCAGCTAGTGATAGGGAAAGAGTTCACCATATACAGTGATGCCTCGCTAAATAGGTTAGGTTATGTACTTATATAGGATGGCAAGGTTGTGGCCTATGTTTTACAATAATTAAAACCTCATAAGAAAATCTATACAACACATGACTTAGAGCTCACAGCTATTGTGTTTGCTTTAAAGATATGGAGGCACTATCTCTATGGGGAAAAGTGTTATGTTTTTATTAACCACAGAAGTTTAAAGTATTTGTTGACGCAGAAGGAGTTAAACTTAAGGCAAAGGAGATATATAGAGTTAATCAAGGACTACGATTGCCTTATTGATTACCATCCTAGGAAAGCTAATAAAGTTTTGGATGACTTAAGTAGAAAGCTTATGGCAGCTTTAAAGGCAATGTATGTTAGCTTTAAGTTGGAAAATGATGGTGGTTTGTTAGCTGAGTTACAAGTCAAGTTGAGTTTGATACAGACAGTGAAGGATTAAAAAAAAATGATCACATGCTTCAAAGTATCATAAGTATGATTCAAAAGGAGAAGTCTATCGTGTTTGTAACACACCGTGTGTGATGCATCCTGGCTGTATAAAGATGTACCAGGATTTAAAGATAGCTTATTAGTGGGTAGGCATAAGGAGAGATATAGCTGGTTATATGACCAGATGCCTCACTTGTCAGCAAGTGAAGCTTGAGCATCAGGTACCTTCTAGTTTGCTTCATTCTATAGCAATACCAGAATAGAAATGGGATTAAATCACTATGGACTTTGTGATTAGACTACTGATGACTAGGGGCAAGCATGATTCTATTTGGGTAGTGGTCGATAGATTAACCAAGTCTAGTTTTTTCATTCTAGTGAGAAAGGATTATACTAAAGAGAGATTGGCAAAAATGTATGTTGATGAGATTAGTTAGGCTTCATGGAGTGCCTTCATCAATCATTTCAAATAGAGATCCCCAATTTACATTGAGGTTTAGGAGGAAACTCTAAAATGCTTTAGGCACTAGGCTCAGTTTTAGCACGACTTTTCATTCATAGATGGATGGTTAGTCGAAGAAAATCATTTAGATTCTTAAGGATATGCTTCGAGCATGTGCCATAAAGCTTAAAGGTAGTTGGGATAGATAGTTTTCATCGATGAAATTTACTTACAACAACAATTTCCATGTGAGTCTGGGTATAGCTCCTTATGAGGTGTTTTATGGGAGACTATGTAGGCCTCCCTTATGTTAGAGCGATTTGAGTGAGCATAAGCTTATGAGACCAAATTTGGTCAAGGATGCTGAAGAGAAGGTGAAGATCACCAGAGAAAGACTAAAAGCTTTTGAGTGAGCATAAGCTTATGAGACCAAATTTGGTCAAGGATGCTGAAGAGAAGGTGAAGATCATCAGAGAAAGACTAAAAG
>CANXYI010143874.1:0-12796 GCA_948208565.1 Hura crepitans
GGCTCACACCTAAAATTATTTTTTGAGCCATAAAAAGAGAAGTACCCAAAGCAAGGACAACATCCATGGGGCATTATTCCTCAAAAGAAGGAAAAGTTAGGGGATCATCTGGACCAACAAGAAAATTTAGGAGGGCAACAAATTCCTCTAGAGTCAAGGCAATTTCCTAAAGACTGAAGACAAACACATGGAAAAGAGGGTCCCAATATTACACCATGACATTCAAAAAGTTTTAGTCAAGCTTTTTTTTTCTCAAGAAACTGAGGGCAAAAAAGGGAGCAAGGATGTTTGAAGTCCAAGAAATTTTTTATTCCAGTATTTTAGACAAATATTGATTGAAAGAGAGAGATATGGTGAAGTATGGCATAAACTAAGAAGAAAGGGAAGTATTTATAGATCCCAAGTCTTACCATTCCTTTTCCTACTAAGACAAGGATTCTAAAACACCCAAGAAAGTCCACATGAACCTTGGAACATTCAAAATTGATGTCATGGTCCGCATAGACTAATAAAGATAGGTCTGTAATAATGCCTATCACCAATCAAAAAAATTGTCTGCACGAACCTTTATGCACCATGTCCACATATAACAAGAGTTATCAAGCTTTTTGCTATGAAAGGGGCACTCATTTGGGTGAATTGTTGTATTCAATTATGGCTAATGTCATTAGTTATCAAACATTTATATATAAGAATGCAAATTCGTATTTTGAAATAAAATACTATGTACTAATATTTACATATACAAAAGGTGGGCCTATTCATAAGAGAAAATAATAATCATAATAATAATAATAATAATAATAAAGACTGCCATCTATTTTACTCATCAATATCGCCCTCATCCTTAGTATCCTCATCATCAATCGAGAGCACCAGTTTTTCAGAAATCTTCAAGGCTCTTAATTTTTTTTTTGTTGCTCGAAGAGCAGCAAGCCTCCTTAATAGCTCACTCTATAAAAGAATGAAGGATTAATGCATAACATACATATATACATACATACTTGTATAAACTAACCATTATAGGAAATTCCTTACTGAAAGGACTCGAGTCTCATCAATCATGGCCCTTTTAAAAGCCTTTACCACGTGAGTAGCCCTTTCTACCAGAGCTCTCTTTACTTGTCTAAATCAAAATAAATGGTGTCATGTCAAGTCAACAATAGCACAATAAGCAATAAAGAGCATTATACCACTGTGGTGTTCTCCAGCTTAAAGGGAACTGGCTAAGTGTCCTTAATGTGAAGGTGAGTAGAGGACAACTCTCTATCCACACCATATCACATATAGCTCAGCTCAGGTATGTTAGTCAATGTGCCTATGACTTTATTAGGTAGAGAGGACTAACCAACAAGAGGAGCAGAAGCTCCACTCCTAGTAATATGAGCAGAAGGAGGTGAAAATTGAGAACTAGGAGAACTGGGAACAGTTCTCACCCTTTTCCTTATCGAAGAAGGACTAGCTTTAAAAGAGGTGGTAGTGGGCTACAAACATAACACACAGTTGGAAAACGATTTCAAAAATAAAAAGCAAAGGACTAAGCAATCTACCTGAGGAGAAGGAGGTCTAAAAGTGTAAAGAACCTGAGGCAGCAAGTGAGAAGATGCCTAAGAGAGGTAACTCTCTCCTTCACTCTTCACTAATGTGCTCCCTAGAATACCAGTAGTTATGCCTCACACAAACTCTAGATCATCAATATATCTCCTGAATAACATCAAACTAGGAGAACTTTGAGGGACATGTCACGTATCAGGCCCTATGCGCTAGCTTATAACTATCTCTCCTAATAACCATGAGTAAGCTTCTAGAATGGTCAATAACATCTTTTGAGAGGACATTTCTCAAGTAGAATGAAAGAAATCTAGCATCTCTTCAAATGGGAAAAGCCACCATGCCAAGTCAACCTATAAAGGTAAGTATTAGTTATAAACACCTAAATTGCTAATAATAAATTTTGCATGTGCCAAAAATACTTACATCGGGCTAAGTTCTAAGGTTGAGATATTAGTAATGCTGTATCGAAGAAGATGTATTCTAAGGTCCCAAAGAGGGTTAAACCCATCTATCCATCACTGTGTATCGATGAGGTATATTAAGCTCATAGGGGCGAGGCAATAAATGTAACTCATACATACAAACCTACAAAAACAAAGGCATAAGGTTAAAATAATAAAAGATCACATGAAGCAAAAAAGATCAAAATGAACTACTTACTAGAACACCAATCACAAAGCCTTGAACAAATCAAAGGCTCTTTTTAGTGTGAACGGCCATATCTAAGCTTCGGAAGACCAAGCTGAGAGAAGAACAACAACAGTTCCAAGAATCAATATTCTCCACTTGTTCTAGGATTGGAAGAAAGCTCCAGCTCATATTGTTATTGGCATTGGCAAATAGTGTTGTGCTTAACAAGTTAAGGAGGAAGCAATACGCATATTGATCCACCTTGAACTAACTTGATGGAGTTACATCTATCCATCTCTTATACAAGTCAGTGCACCAAATACTACTAGAGTGATCCTAAGGGACAAAACCCAATAACTCCTTTACCTCCTAAAGCTAAAGTGAGGGGTAGCAGTAACAAGTTTTGAAGACAATAGCCCACCAAATGCATGGCACTCTAGTGATAAAAGCCAAGTCAAAAGGCATTATGGCTAGCTTACCAAATGACAAGTGGAATGTATGTGTCATGTCCATCCATTAGTCTAGTAAAGCTCTAAGATCCTATAGGTCCTAGCGAATGTCTTCGCCAACTAAGTGATCAAAAAATGTCTAAAATCCAATCACTCTTACCCTATTCTTAATTGGGATAAGCATAGTAAAGTACCATAGTTATGGCCCAGAAAGAGTGCCTCTACCTTTAAGGCGTGTCTACAGAAAAGAGTAAAGCACATTAATAAGACTAGTGTTTGTATGGACTAAGAAACAAATAAAGAAGTGTGCATAGATAACAAGTAAGTAAGATGAAGTAGGTCCACACAGACTACAAATACCCAAATTACACAATTTCCCATGGATAACATGCACAGGCAAAGATAAGTATACACGAACTATATGCAGTTTCCAAAAGGTCCGCATAAACTTCCTAAGCTATCACATGCAGAATATCCTAAAATCTAAGGCTAACTACACTGAAATTAAGAACTAAAAGACAAAGTCTACACAGACCTAGTCTACCTTAGGCAAACTATGTTTGCACAGACCTATCGAACCAAAAAAAGCCAAATAGCATAAAAATGAAGGAAAAGAAGGTAATAACACAATAAGGCACATAAAAGTGAGAAAGCAGACCCGAGGGCATACTTCGGAGCAAGTGTGATGGGCCAAATATGCCAAAATTGGAGTTAAGTCATCAACTGCAACACCATTCATTGGTGCAGTGCCTTGAGGGTGATTGATGGCCTTGGAAGGCATAAAACCCTCTAAAATGGCATAGATATGTCCTCAACTAGAGGAAGAGGTAAGAAAGGTGATCCCGTACTCACCAAAAGAGGAAAAGTCATCAGAGCTTCTTCTTGTGATGCAGTTCATTGAAGGACATCAAGGGAGAGCTATCGAAAGACATGAGTCACCCTCTTAACTAGGTTCTCTTAAGAGAAAATGGAAAGTAGAAGAATGAAAATGAAGAAGAGAAGGAAAAAAGATGAACAATTATTGATCTATCAAAAAGTCCACACGAACTTTCTTTAATAGCGTCCGCACAGACTTATCTTATCACAAGGGCATCCACATGAACTTATACTTACTTTTGTCTATGCAGACTTAAATCACTCAAAACTACATGATCTTTATAGTTATGAAAGCTAGGTATGTGTCATAAAACTAGTTATATTAAAACTAATACTAACTCTTATTGTATTACTTTTTGTCAGGAACAATTATCTCAAATTCAACTCTATGTCCAATCCAATTCTTTCAGATTTGACTCCATGTCCAATCTAACTTTCATAGCTATTTCAATCAACTTTACAAAGCTGCTAAAAGGCATAGATCTCAAAGTCACTAAAAGGCATAAATCTCAAAATTGCCAAAAGGTGTAAACCTCAAAGCTGCTGAAAGGCACAAATCTTAAAGCTGCCAAAAGATGCAAATCGCAAAGCCACCAAAAGGGACAAATCCCAAAGTAGCCAATTAGGCACAAATCCCAAGCCATCAAGGGACTCAAACAACAAGTCACCAAGGGGCACAAATGACATCAACATCGCAAGGTAAGTATATCTAAACTTGAAAGTACTTTGTTGTGCGCTGATTTGATTTATGCATCTCATATCACACACCAAAGTGTGGTCAACTATATATGCCACCACCTTTTGGCCTATGATGATAACCAGAGATAGGCTTCTAATCAATGGCATTGACCCCTTAGGAAGTTTGTCTATACAGACCTATGCCAATAAAGTTCACATGGACTTAGCTTAGCAAAATTGATATAGTCCGCATGGACACCTGGCCTAAGCCTTTAGATTAGTAGGATAGTAGACCATATTATTCTACACAAACTAAGCATATATAGTCTGCACAAACTAAGTGATGAAACCCATACTGCATTCTTATACTTAAAGTCATCATTCGAGGGCTATAAATAGCTTTAGGATATGTGAACAAGGGAGGATTTTTCTAAGAAAAAGCTTTCTAAAAAGAACATTTATTCTTGAAGGTATTTCTATGAAAAAATAACCATTTCGAGGTTCATGTTTCAACTCTAAAAAGGATTCACTCTACTAATCCTTTAGCCTCTCAATCAAAAAAATACTTTCTTTCTAAACTCTAACCCTAGTGCTGTTATTCAAGAGTTTAATTATAAGGTAAGATCTGAGGCATTCTCTCATTCATTCGCCATGAACATGGGCCTATGATCTCTCATGATTGGTGGTCAATGAGGTGATCCTCGATGATCCCCACATAGCCTATAAGGGTAGGCTCACTTCTTAAGTCACTTTTATTACATAAAGAATATAATTCAACACGTTATATTTGTCTTGCTCTTTAATGTTGTAAATATAGTTTGAGCACATTTTCAAGTATGATTCTGACCATCATCTCCTTTAACTTTGTTCATGGTTTGTTATGCATTTAAACATGAATGTTAATTATAAAGTGTTGCTTAGTGTTTAGGGATGTCATGATGTCTGTACAAACTCCCTTTCATAAGGAACATAGTTCGTATAGACTTATATTGAGGCTTTGAACATTGTATTTATGTTTATTTATGAATAAATGTATATAGCATTTTTGTGTATGTAGGAGTTATTATCTGTGGTCTATATGGACTATTGATTGTTGTTTCTAACCTTCCTCTTTGAGTTGTATGTAAGTGACCTTTCTCACTAGAGTGGAGGTCCAGATGGACATATAATCTTTGCAAGCAGTAGTCCGTATAGACCCTTGCTAGAGCTTCATAGAGTCTACACGGACTTAATGCCATATAGACGGGATAGATTTTAGCACTTTGAATTGTTCCTTTTGGTTTTGTGCTATTTATATTTCATTATTTATTTTGGGTTGTAATAGCTAGTTAAAAACTTGTTTTACATACTAAAGCCTAATTCTCATCAGATGGTTTTCTACCTAATTAATAAGCTTTTTTATAATAAAATGGATTTGAGTTTTCTTAATTGAAAGTCACAATAACAAAAATGTATTTTTAATAAAGACCAATCTCTTAGAAATGAGAGTTAGGCAATGGAATTATAGGTAATTGTCAGGCCACACTACCACTAACTAATAGCTCGATTTTCTAGATGCATAAATATATATTACTTTCTTATTGTAACTATTTAAATTTTGTAATTTATTTCTTACATGCAAAGGTGATATGGATGCTTGAAATGTAAATGCACGCTTATTTGATACAAGACTGATAAAACTTATAATATAAATAGATGACATATTATAAGGGCATAAATAAGATTTAAGATTCCGAACCTTTCTAGTATAGAAGATCAAAGGCCCTAGTGTAGAGGCCAGGTGGTGACTCCACTAACCACTCTCATCCCCAGTAAAAATATCATAATCTTCATAGTGTTTCTTATGTACCATCAAAATAAAACCCTTCTTAGAGAGATCCATGCTAAAAATTTTTAGCATTCTCTCTCTGTATATGGACTATGAAAGAGAACCTTATAGATTTATGTTTATAAATCTTAATCCCTAGTATATAGGTTACTTCTCCAAGATTTTTCAAGAACTAATTATTCAACCAAATCTTAACCAACTGAATGATTGAGATATCATTTCCCATTAGTAATATGTCATCTACACATAATACAAGGAAAATGACTACGCTTCCACAAATGTTTTTATAAACACATTGTTCATCCTTATTTTTTAAGAAACCAAACTATTTAATTGTCTTATCAAAGTGGGTGTTCTAACTCCTAGATGCTTGGTTCAGCCTATAAATGGAACTTTGAAGGTTGCAAACTTGGTTACTATTTTTAGCTATGAAACCATTAAGTTATGTCATACACGCCACTTTTAAAAGATTTTGTGATGCTCGATAAACTCCAACATGTGAATAGTGCTCCCTGATAGGTGGACAGTGCTCCTTAGTATTAGGAGTAAAAGCCTCTGAGGTATGACTAGGATTTTCTTACTATTCAAAAGTATATTTTAGGGATAAGTTGAGGGTAAATTTTGGGGATGAGATAAGGTCATTTGAATAGTTGACAAAAAATGTGAAGTATAAGGTGAATAATGTCCACTTGAGGAAAGTAAATATTGCTTTTTGAGAATTAAAGTTGAACAAAATTATAGTAAATATTATAAAATAATTTTGGGTGAAATTTGGAAGGGAACTAGAATTATTAAAGAGGTTAAAAATGCAAAGAAAGTTTTCACGATAGGGTCCCGTGAATAGTAACTCAATGAAAGATCAATGGAAAAATATTTTAAAAGTTGAATGAGAAAACAATGTCATTAGTGAAGGCATTATGGAAGCATCATGGGTCATAAGAAGCAACATAAAATATCAAACATTAGATGAGAGCAATATTCATAATTATTTGAACTAGGTAAATTTCTAGGAAGAAATTCTTTGAGAGGGGAAGGAATTGTAACACTTGAAAATCTCAGTTTTGTGCATAGTACTACATGAGGCATAAATAGTCTTTCAAGTAGCTGGGTCACATGAAGGAGGTCGAAGGAGAGTACTAGTGATAAAACTTAGATGGGCAAAATAAGCATGAAAATGAAGTAATTAGAACTTTTCACTGAACCAATAAATTATTTTACACTGATGCCTAGGCTAACCGAAAAATAGCATACCATAAAAGTAAAAAATTCCAAATAGTTCAATGGTGTTAGAATTGGAATTTTCTAAGGTTAATTGATATTTAATTAGAATTTATTAATTACACAAGTGAATAGTTAACCTAATTTCCTTAGGAATTTGGGCCCACAATTTTAGGGGTCCCTAATTAAGGAATTTGTTAATTTATGGCATTAAAAATATGACTTTTAGAGACCTCTAGGATTTATTTTATATTTTTGAAGCTTAAAATGTATATAGAATTAATTAGGGCCATTCGATCACCATATGGTGCGATCGTGTCCATCCATCACCATAATATAAAAGTGATTATGTGTGTGCATGTATACAATAGCTAAATGTAACCATCTTCCTCCCTAAAACTCTAAAAAGCTAATGGCTTCTTTATAGTCTAACCTTCTTTATGCATGTGTACAATAGCATTTAGGGGTTAGGATAACCCTAAAATTGATTCTTAAGGTATTTGAGGGTTTAATGAATGTTAATGAAATTTATAAAATGAAAAATAGAGGAAAAATGAGCTAATTATTAATGATTGAAATGGTGTATGTAATATGGAAATGTAGGGACATAGTTAGAATTTCTAAATTTGTTTGGTAATGGTAGCAAATGGTAAGATAATGAGCCAAATGAGTAGTCTTAATGCATATTGGCAATGTACATTGATGAATTTTAAAATGAGGTAAACGTGGCATATAAAATGGATATGTATGTAATGTGATATATGTAATGTGTATTAGGCACAACATGTATTTTAGTAATGAAAATTGATAATGCAAGTATTGTAAATGACTAACATGTACAAGGACAATAATGGATGGAAATGTATATGATGGAAATTGGTAAAATAACTATTTGACCATGTAAATATGGAATGGTAAGTAGAAATGGCAACGTGCACAATAAGACTCATAATATGAGACACAAAGTGTGATAGTGATAAAATGTTTTAACATACATGATGCTATGATTATAAGCTATATGTATAATAAATCTAATAATGAAAAGATAATAGCCTATATATGCTAGACAACTTGCTGGATAGGTTGATCGATTAACTAGGGGATGTAGTAGCTACTAGGACACTTCAAGGTCATTTATACTAATGACTTTGGTACTTAATTATATTTTATAAGGGTGCAGTAATGAGATGGTCTGACAAAACCACTACATATATACTTATGCAAGTGCAGCTATTGGGAGGTTCAGTAAGACCACTGCACACCTATATATGACTATAATGACATTACTTGATCATTTGATTATTTTATGCAAGTGCAGCTATGAGGAGGTCTGAGAAAACCATTGCACATAATCTCAAGCTGGTGTAATCACTAAGAGGTTTAGTAGAACCATTTCACATTATCACTAGTGCAATTGTACATTATTGATGGTTCAAAATATAGACCACTACACATCATGATCCCGATATCCAGTACTTGAATACATGTCTTCCAAATATGGGCTAAAGATGTAAATGGCACGAATGCAAAATAAAGCCATAAGATAAATAAATAAATAGTTATAAGCAACAACTAAGTAAATAATATAGGACTTAGCCTCAATATCATAATTAAATTGGATTAATAAACATATGATTTAATAAAAATATATAGACACTTAAAAACGGAGTTAAAATTCATAAGCCCATAAATGTAGATAATTAATGATAAGATAACAACTTAAATTGGTCAACTTATAATGACACAAGTAAGGAACAGACATATAAGTAAAGTGACATGATGTATGTGCATCATAAATGCATATACTTATGTGTGCATCTTTATTGAATACACCATTAGGCATTATGCTTAGCACATCATGTTTTCTCTATATATAGGTTATAGATAGATTTAGTTTTAGCATTAGCCTTAAGATAATAATGCAGTTCGGATTGCCTCCAGTTGGTATAGTTTTATACAACTTTCGTGTGGTGTAAATATAGTTAGTGGCACTCATATGTATATATATAAGGTGTGGCTCTAATATAGTGATCTATATGTATATAGCTTATCAAAGCACGTGTACATGTAAACATAATAAACAAATGTTAACATTGTATGATGATTATATAATGCATGGTTGTTATAGTGTGATATTGAGATTATAATACTTGTGTGACTAAGATGAGATTGATGATGATATATGTGCAATTGATAGATTATGTTGGAGGGTCAGAAGAACCCAAATGATTTAGTTTGAGTTTGTGACTATTATAAAAGTGTTATTTTCATAGGTTTATTTCAAGACATGTCACTAGGTAGCCATTATGCAACTAGATTCGTCAAAATGTAACAGTAGGGTATTTAGCACTTGCATTAATAATACTAGTTTTAAAGCTACACCTAAGCCTCAAATACTTATGATTTAAGCATTCTTTAGGGTAATAGGAAAATAAGAGTATAATTAGTTAAGTTGCCATCTCTACTGGTAAAGGTTTAGGTAGAAGGTGTCACAATGTGCCATCTCTCATTTGAAGTTGGCTACTAGGTCAAGTGAGAGGTGTCACATTATGTGGTATTAGAGCCCAGTTTATATATACAAATACATCACACAACATTACATTGCTGGAGGCTAATATCTATTCCTTAATATAGTTCGATGATTAGTGACCAAAGATCATTTACTAGTGTAAAGGAGGTAGAAAGCCATGCTCTGATTACCGTACTAGAGCTAGCAAGTTCAGTAGCAATAGATTTTCATTATACTAGGGATAAGGCAGTTAAAGTTTGGAGTCACCACCTCGCTTTACACTAAGATCACTAATCATTTACTTAGAAAGGGTTCAAAATTAAATCTTATTTATGCCCTAATAATATACCTTCCTTTATATTCTAATGTTTATCAATCCCATATCATACAAGTAAGCATTATTGTTAAAAACATATATGTCACCTTTTCACACAAAGAAAATAAATTGCAATATTCAAAATGTACAATAAAAGCATAAATGTAAATTAGGCATCCACAAATCAGGTCATTTATTAATTATTATTTTCCCTGACGACTACCTATAATTCTATAAGAATTGGTTGTAATTGCCCAACTCCTATCTCTAGGAGATTGGCCTTTTGTTAAAATAAAATTTTATGTGACTTTTATTAAAGAAAACTCAAAACAATTTTATTATGAAAACACTAGTTAATTAGGTAAAAAATCATTGATGTGAGGTTAAGCTTTTTTACATGTAAAACAAGTTGTTAAACTATCTATTACAACCCAAAATAAACAAAAGAGGTTAAAGGTGCAAAACCAAATAAGTAAATAATGAATAAATAATTGGTCTTGTTTTTGTGTCGCTAAGTCTATGCGAACTCTTTATAGTCCTTAGTCTATGTCTATGCGAACTACAAATTGTCATAACTGATATGTTTATCAAGATCTCATATCTAGCATTACTAGTCAATCTTACACAACTCAATAGAAAATGATTAGTAACATAAATAGAGATTTATGAGGACCTAATAATAGTGCCCAACATGATGATTAATAATACATGACAAGGTGCATATGGACGATTATGAAATATACACAAATAATTGGTATGCATGAGAGGATTATTAAAATGATTAATCATGGAAAGAAAACATTAATAATTTTACTATAACTAAATTCATATGCACTTTATATAAAACACATATTTTCAAAATATGTGTCCGTGCGGACTACACTCCTCGTGAAAGGGAGTCTGTACAGACTTAACATTAACTCTAAAATATTAATGATATGTAAATTAAAGAATAGAATGATTATAAAATATTTGAAAGGGTATAGTTGATATGAATACAAATTAATAACATGCTATAGTGTTTAATAGAATGTGTTAAAATAGAATACCGAAGATGAACATAAAACTTTTATCGAACATTAGTCTGTACAGACTTAATATTATGTACATATTCAAATAATAAGTTATTAGGGACCTTAACATCCATTAAAATAGGTCTATGTGGACTTAGGCATTAGTTCTGAAAAGTAAGTGTGATTATAATTTTCTAATAAATGATTAAAATATGATGAAAATGATTTAAAAAGTTAACCTACTCTTATGATCGACGTGGTGATTACATATAATCACCTCACATGTCAATTAAACTTGAGAGATCCTTA
The DNA here is from genome assembly GCA_948208565.1 of Hura crepitans. Lineage (NCBI taxonomy): Eukaryota > Viridiplantae > Streptophyta > Magnoliopsida > Malpighiales > Euphorbiaceae > Hura > Hura crepitans. Next base: position 11,381 of record CANXYI010143874.1, read on the forward strand.
GTTAAAGGAAATGACATGAATGGAATGAATGAAGATGAAGAATGATAGAAGCCTTAAATCTTACCTTATAGTTAGCACCAAGAAACAAGACAATTGTTAGGTTTTGAAAGAATAATTATTTCAGTGTAGGCTTAGGACTAATAGAGCAAATCCTACTTTGGAGTCTTTGTCTTAGACTCTTAGAATTTCAAGATTAATTCATGATGATTGTTGATTTCTCTCCCTCCTTAAATAGGTTGATGAGAGGGGTCTTTATAGTGTTTTTAGGTAGTGTGGAAGAGAGTTCTAGTAGGATTAGGAATTAGAGTCTTAATAGAAAGATTAATTTCCTAAAATCTTTTCAGCGAAAGGTATATGTGGACTTTGGTGTAGGGTTCATAGGTTCATGCAGACTATATCTTTGGTTTCCCCTGGCAGACCATAGGTTGTGGGCTCTATTCCTTTAAGCCGATTTACCTTGTGGCATTAAGTCTATGTGGACTTGTACCATGATAGTTCGTATAGACCATGGTTTTAGGTTTCTTGCCTTATTGCTTGGGCTTACCTCTAGCTATCGTCATAGGACTAAAAAGTGAATGAATCTTACACCCCCATTAAGATCAATGTCAACCTTCAGGCTTGGGCTAATATGCTATCGACATAGATCCCATTTTTTCCTCTAGTTTAGGCTCTAACATAAAAGCTTTTCAGGTTGGGTCAAAGTCTAAATCTAGAGGAAAATTCTAGACCTAAAATCCAAGTGTCTACAATAGCACCTACACCTAATGATGTAGTGTAGCCAGCACTAACACAACCTACAAAGTCGGTACAAGTACAATCGGCCTTAATATAGTAGATTGTTGACATATTCAAACATGTTACAGCACTTATTACTCCTCTTCCACCACTAAAACCACAATAGCTACCAGTGCCACAAGCCTTCTAGAAAACTTACCTGGAACATTTGAAAAAGATAGGGTGATTGATTTTCTATGCATAGATAGGGATGATTCATTAATAGTAGAATACTAGCTTGAAAGAATGAAGAGAATATTAAAGCAGTTGAGGCATACACTAGAAGAGAGCCATTTTTATGCCACATCCTATTATAAGAAAAAGGGTTATACTAGTGGTAAATAGTCCTAAAGAGGAAACTAGCAGCAAAGATTACCTAAGAGTTCTTACTCTAAGAATTTAAGAACATGTATATTACAAAAGGCTACCTAGAGAAGAAAAGAATTCTTAAATCTGAAGTAAGGACGTAGGCCAATATCAAAATACGAGAAGAAGTTTATAAGGCTCAGTAGATATGCAGCAGCTATTATTCCTATAGAGGAGGAAAGATGTAAGAGGTTTAAAAAAGGCCTCAATATATATATATATATATATATTTGATTATAAGTAGCTATTAACAAGATTTGAGAATATTTAGCACTA
>CANXYI010143909.1:0-10399 GCA_948208565.1 Hura crepitans
AACACAGTTGAACAACTAAACACAATGGAACTTTAAAATTTTAAAACCACAACAAAAAGCATTAGAAATTACCTTGTGTTTGATTTCTTCATGCCAAGTTGTTGTAAACCACATTAGTCCACTTGGAATGCCTTTAATAAAACTCCACATAAGATAAAAGAGTTATAAACACCTCTTCAGTGTTTGATCAAGCTGCAATTAAATTTAGAGACTAGTAGAAAATAATTGCAAAAGGCAGAAGAAAACGATTTTTGTCTTATGCATGTAAGATGTGGTGGCCAGCCTTTTATAGTGTAAACACTAGTCTTAGGGCTCTTGATTTTGATTTGTCTAATGATAAAGAAAGGACAAGGATTCTTATAAGTAAGAACCTTGATGTTTGGTTTAAAGTTCTCTCTATGGCTAAAAGGCCAATTTTTCTAAAAAAAATACAACCAATTTTCCAAAAATCCCAAGTTTTTATGACACTAAATAGTTAAAAGGGTACACAAAAAGGGTTTCTGAGTTACTTTGTTTATTTTAATATTGTGTCAAAATGGTTATTTTTACATAGTGTAAAATGGTCATTTTCATATAGCCCGAAATGATCATTTTCTCTTGAATAAAAACACCAATTTCTTTAAATTCTGAATTGGAAGTTATCCATTTTCAAGCACAAAATCACTGTTGTCACTTTCAAAATGGCCGTTTTCTTCTTTGATGGTCCACTATAAATAAATGTATCCACGTCAATCAAAGGGGGTCAATTTTTCTTGGTAAATGTGCAATTACAAACAAACAAAAACATATTTAAACACAAAAATTGTGCACTTTTATGGAAATTTTAAAGTTTTATTCAGCTTTCATCTTGAGTCAATTGGAGAATAATCTGAAGGCAATTTTACCCAATAGGTCACCCAATTTTCTTTTCTTTTCTCTTATCTAGATTATCCATCAACCAATCAGGCATGGGAATATAATTTTATTTTTTATCTTTCTTCTATTATCCATTCACCAGTTAGATGAGATAATTTAATTAGTCACTTTATAATACCTTTTGATTTTAATTTAGTACTTTTTATTCATTTATCCTTTCATTATTAAATTAAATTATTGGTATACCAATTATACATAATGGTTTAATTGTTATGCCTTTTCTTTATCATCCATCCATAAGTTGGATGGAATGATTTAATCATATTGTAAATTTCTATTTGTTTACTTGCTTTCTTTTATTCTTTTCTTTCATTCTTTTATCATAAAATTAATCATTCATGTGCTAGTTATATATAATGGTTTGATTTTATATCTTTCATTTATCATCCATTTACGAGTTAAATGGAATGATTTAATTTATATCTATAAGCCCTTGGATTTTGGGTCTTGAATTTCCTATGGATTCTGACTTCAACCTAACCTAAAAAGCTCACAGTGCAACCCAAATTGGAGAAAAATAAGGATCTGTGTTAGTAGTGGCACTGATTCTGATAGGGTGTAGGGGCAAAACCCTCAAAGAATAGACTCATTCATTTTCTAAGCTAATAATGATAATTAGAGACAAGCTCAAGCAACAAGGTGTGAAACCTAAAACCATGGTTTGTACAGACCATTAGGGTGCAAGTCTATATGAACTTAATGCCACAAGGTTTACATGGATTAACATAGAACTAACCCAGAAGAACAGAGCCCATAACCCATGGTCTACTAGGACAAATCAAAGCTTAGTGCATGAACTTATAAACCCTAAAACATGGTTCGCATAAACCTTTCACCAAAAAGTTTCTAGAAACATAATCTTCCTATTTAGACTCTGATTCTTAATCCTACTAGAACTCCTTTCATTTTGAATGGGAAAACTAGATAAAAATCCTATAAATACCCCTTTTATCAACCTATTTCATAATTAATAATCATCATGAATCATCCCTAATTTCTGAGAGTTTAAGAAGTGAACTTTAATGCAAGGTTTGTCCAACTAGCCCTTAAGCCCTTACTAAAAATTATCATTCTTCTAAAACCTTACATTTTATCTTATTGCTGGAGCATTAATCAAGGTAAGATTTGAGGCCTCTATTATGTATATATTGCTAAGTGATTGGGTATAGGTCGAGATACTTAAAGGTAGTTGAGTGATCAATAGAGGATTCACCACCTCGAATTATAATGGGGAGTTTATCCCATTATTCTAATATGCCTCTATTCCCAAAATCTTTAACCAAAGTGAAATGCAAATGTGAATGAGATTCATAAAGGCATTTTTAGAATAAAGAAATGAATATTAGAACCAACATGTTTAAGGCTTAATTAGACATACTTAATGAAGTATTGAGTTGACACAAGTCGATACTGAAACCTAAACAAGATAAAATACGGTGAAAAGATGAATTACATAATAACTGTATATAGAAGGGTTAAGTTAAACTTTTTGGCTTTCTAGCATTAGGGTAGTCATTATACTTAGCTAGAAGCCTCTAATGACTTGTATAATAATTAATTTATTAATGGGATTTAATAATGATTTAATTGGATTAAATCATAGAATCTCAGTTCTAGTAGGATTCTAATTCACTACTCTATTGCCAAAGTACTTCGAAAACCCATAATGTCACACACCAATAAAAGCAAATTAATGAGGTAAAATTGTAAAGTATTTAATGATATAGGATATCATTAAATAAGAAGAAATAAAATGAGAAGGATAATTGGGCTTGGCTTCGAAGAGAAAAGCTTAAAACTTTAATTAAGTAAATTAAATGTTTTAAGTAACTAGGTAAAAAGTATCTTTTAATTAATTAATTAATTAATTAAAGCCCATTTTTATCTAGCCTTTTAGAGGTTTAAGGGCTAGAAAATCTGACCTAAGGGTGAATAAAAATGATATAATAATGCTCTAAAATTCATTCACCATAAGAAAGCCTCAACAGAGAGAACAATTTTCTAATGTTGTCGCAAATTCTCCTTCTTTTGAGCCTTCTCCATCTTATTTCTTCTTAAATTTTATTTCTTACTAGCACTTAGAAATGAAATTGACTTGTGCACCTTTTTGAGAGTTCTCATAGAATTTGCTACTGGTGTGGATACCTTAAAGGTGTTCCTGAAAGGATCACTGTGGTCTGCAACAACCCAGTGAGGTGAAAAGCTAAAAATTGGAATCCCGTAAAGAATTTATAGTAAATTCTAATTTTGTGATTTCTTTAATTTTTGTTTTTCAATTTTTTGATATTCCAACCATTATTGGGGTTCCATGGATATCTAATTTCCACTGTGCATAAGTCTATGGGAACTAACAAGTGTCTTTCTACATGCAATTAAAACATTAAGATTTAAGATGTTGGAGCACCTATAAAAGACACTGATCAATTCCAATTGGCTTAATGATCTCCACAATGTGAACTTTAGGCTCCATCAAATCATGACATGAACTTCAAGCCATATACTCTAAACCATATCAAGCCATGACATGAACTTCAGCCATAATAAGAAGGATTTCAAGAAAAAGTTTCTCAAAATTTAAGTTACGACATATACTTTAAGAATTGAAAGATCAAACTCAGTCAATCCAAAATAATATAAAGAGTTCCAAGCACAAGGCTATAGGCAAGTTGGTAAAAAATAGCTCGCTAGGTTGAAAATCCATAAAGGGCAGCCTAAGTAGAAATATAGCATACCTCACTAGATTGAAAACCCACAAAAGTACGGACTAGGCAAGAGGATGAGAGAAACTATTTAGTTAGAAAATCTAAAAAGGACCAGCTAAAAATAAGGGTATCATTATATGCAACATTTTGTATTTGCATACTCTATAAAAGGAAAGTAAGTAAAGAATTATTGCATTATTTGATTAAAGTGCAACCTAGGATAGTCACTTCCTCTCAAGCTACAAATGGTCTAATGCTCTAATCTAAATCTTTTCATTCACCCTTACTAAACAATTCTTTTCTTAACCCTTCCATCATAAAACTCGAACACTCCTTTAAACTCGAGTCTTCCTTATAAAGAGCCCAAGGAAAGGATGACTTTAATAACAATGTTTTGTGCTAGAATATGCATCTGTGGATATTAGCATCATTTGTTCATACATTCATCCAAAGAGAGTTAGGTACTAACATTAGTACATTTATCATTTGCTTGCTTTCATGCAATACCTTAGGTATACATGTTTGATACATGCAGCACTCATATATCTGGAATGAATTAGATATAAACATGTATTAGTGTTAAACCATTCATCATTTGTCTAGAAAGGATTAGGTGTAGACATGGACATTCCACTCATGCATTTGTTATAAAGATCTTAAAGTTTAAAGTCAGTGATAGCATATTCATCATACATGCATAATCATTAAACACGCATAATAACAACCCATGATGGAACCATACACCCATAATGCACGTATATGCATTACACCTAATAACACCATGCAAAAGTATAGACAAGTATCTAAATGCATGTATGTATACAGACATATACATACAAACATCCCCATGCACTAAACATGCACATCTATCCTCCAATAGTGTTTGCTTATTTATATATCGTTTATACATTCATTTAAAAGAAAGTTATCATCATTAATATAAAAGTGCACATATATGCATGCATTTATAAAAGAATAGGTAGCATCATCATGCATATTCCATTCTTGTCATAGTCACTTAGTTTCCCTAAGCATGCACTCATTTAGCATATGCATCAATATACTCACCTATCTCTACACCAGATCTTCACATTCAACTTATGCATTTAGTTTTCATACCAGGTATGCATGCGCACATAAATACATATATACATACATAAGCATGCAAGCATCAATATTGCACAAACATGTATGCATTTAGAGAATATTAGGCATTTTTTGCTCACTAAGTTATTAGAAGTTTTACAATCACCAACACATAACCATACATGCACACATATGGCTTGCATGCACCTCTGTAGTTGATATTCCTTTTGTATCATATTGAAACAAACTAGTTTCTTAATCTATTCTTGTAGCAACCCTCTAACTAAATTACAAACAACATGCAAAGGCTGAGGTACATATCATAAACTTACCATACTAAGTTGATACCAATCTTTATGATATTTTTATAAGATTCGACCTTATAGCCTTCAATTAAAAGCATTCACTACCTGGTTAGGACTCATATTATCACCCAGAAAGGCTAGCATTCAAAAAGTTACATAATTAGTAAAGCAAGGATACACCCAGGGCATCTTGGTAATTCCCTCTTCTTGTTTTTGCTATAGTAAGTAAAAAAATCTCTTGTCATATTTCTTGATACCATTCCTTAGCACTTTATTTTCACTTACATAGGGTAAAATTGTCCACCAATTGATGCACTTGCCTGACCATGTCAGGACATAGCTTAGTCAAGTGTAGAAGTAAACTATAAGCTTTTCAAGATTACAAAATCAAACAAGAACAACCAAGTGTAACCTCATGCTTGCCATTCAAAATCATTTTTGTTGTCCACTTTGCTATAGGGGGTAAGTTGTATGCTTTTCAAGCTCCTACCAAAATAATCAGGTGTAATTTCGTGCTTGCCATTTAGAGTGACTTTTATCATCTGCTCCACTATAGGGGTAAGCTCACTGTTTTAAACAAAATCAACTCAAACATAAAAGCTATCAAGTGGTGTTAGATGTAATAGCTCATCCTATCTAACTGTTCTCAAGCTATAATATGTAACAGCTTGCCCTATCTAATTTCATCAAATGTAATTGCTAGCCCTATCTGAATCTTCTAAGGCTATCAGATATGATGACTCACCTTGTCTGATTTAGTTGAATGTAACAACTTGCCCTTTCTAACTCTTCTCAAGTTATCAAATGTAACGGTTTACCTTGCCTAATTTAATTAGATGTAATGGCTCACCCTATATCTTAAGCTGTCAAATGAAATAGCTCGCCTTGCCTGATTTAGTTAGATGTAATAGCTCGCCCTATCTAAAATCATTAAAGCTGATAGTAGCCACACATACCAAATAGAGGAAGCTCATAAACAAAGCTAATAGGAGTTGCACCTATCGAGTAGAGGAAGCTCTTGAACAAAAGCTGACAGAAGTAAAACCTACCAATTAGAAGGAGCTCTAAGACAAAGACGGCATAAGTTAAACCTACTAAGTAAGGGGAGCTCTCGAACAAAGCTAACAAAAGTCAAACCCCTTGCTAGAAAAAGGGTTAACATCCCAAGCTTATAAAGAAAATAGAGCTTTTAATCCTTTAAAGGGTTATAACTCACAACTCAGATTATCTCAAACCCCTTACTGGGAAGAGGGTTAACATCTCAAACCTATCGACTAGAAAAAGCTCTTAAAACAGATGACCAAATACAATAATACAAAATTAGATGAGTCATCTAACTAGGTACGCATCTCTCTTTTTTTTTGAAATTTGGACACCTCACACACTTTGTAGTTGCCTCCCCAAAGTTAGGGGTAATTGTAGACACTTAATCCTAGGGCTCCCAAGTTTAGATTGCCTTATAACAAAAAAAGGGCAAGGGTTCTTGTGAGCAGGAACCTTGATATCTGGTTTAAAGTTCTCTTTGCCCAAAGGCCAAGTTTTTTAAAAAAATCTAATCAATTTTCTAACAGTCTTAAGTTTTTATGACACTAGATGGTTAAAAGGGTACACAAAAAGGGTTTCTATATTACCATATTCATTTTGACATAAAACGGCTATTTTTACATGGTGCAAAATTGCCATTTTCGTATGGCCCAAAATAACCTTTTTCTCTTGGAAAAAATGGCCATTTTCTTTAAATTTTGAATTAAAATTTATTCGTTTTGAAGAGTAAAATAGTCATTTTCACTTTCAAAATAATTGTTTTCCTCTCTGACAGTACAATAATAATAAATAGCTCCATGTCAGTCAAAGGGGGTAGATTTTATCTAGTAATTATGCATTTACAGACACAAAAAAACACTTCTAAACACAAAAATTGTGCACTTTTTGAGGAGATTTTGGAGTTTTCTTCAATTTTCATGTTGAGTCAATTGGAGAACGATATGAAGGCAATTATGCCTGGTAGGTCATCCAATTTTCTTTTCTTTTCTCTTATCTAGATTGTCGATCTGCTAGTCAGGTGCCATAATGTAATTTTATTTTTATCTTTCTTTTATTATCCATCTACCAAATAAATGAGATAATTTAATTAGTCACTTCATAATACCTTTTGATATTAATTTTGTTCTTTTTATTCATTCATCCTTTCATTATTAAATTAAATCATTGGTATACCAATTATATATAATAGTTTAATTATTATGCCTTTTCGTTATCATCCATCTACAAGTTGGATGGAATGATTTTGTCATATTACAAGTTTTTATCTTTTATTTATTTGTTCTCTTCCATTCTTTTCTTTTATTATTTAATCATAAAATTAAATCATTCATGTACTAATTATACATAATGGTTTGATTTTTATGTCTTCCTTTTATCATCCATCTACAAGTTAAATGGAATGATTTAATTTATATCATATTGTATTTTATGTCTTTCATTATTTCTTTATGGAATTGAATTATTTCTTTACTAGTTAGACATAATAGTTCTAATTCTTATTCATATGTTCTATATATTTGTGTCATATCAATAATATTGTTTATTGAATTTATAGTTTCTAATTTCTTTATTTATGTTTTATTTATTCTAATTATGTAGATTAATGTTTTCTTTATGATTTGACATATTTTGGAGTTATTGTATAACTTGATTAAATCGTTTCCTTTATTCAGTATTTCTTATATGGGAGAATTGATATTTTCTTTTTATTTTTTTATTATCACCTTTATTTTCGGTTAGAATGTACTATAGGCAATTTTCATGTAATTACTATTTCCTTAGTTAGAATGTATTTTAGGTAATGTTCTTGTAAATTTATTTTTGATTAGAATGTAATTTAGGTAATTGCCATGTATCGTGTATTCTTATATTTTTCTTACATTTCCAATGTTGTTGTAGGTAGAAAATTGATTTTCATAATAAAAAAGAAAAAAACAAATCGATTTCTATATAACTAAATTGGTTTTTTATGAAAGCTAATTTTTTAATTTTCTTTGTACAAAAGTCACAACAATATAAAAATGTGTTCTCTAAAAATAACATGTGGGAACTAAAATTCCCAAATTAAGTAATAAGCCAATTTAACATATGCACACAATTTGTTTGTTTTCTTTTAGTTCTGTAATCTTTTATATTCAAATGTGTTTATTTAATTTAAAATTATGTATGAGGAAAAAGATAAAATTATTAATTTAATCACAATTATGTATTAACTTGAGGTATAAATAAGAGTAGAGTTCTAAACCCTTCTCTAGTACGGCCTTATAAGGTATTTTCCAGCCCTTGTGGTGGCAACTATATAATAAATTCCTTGGTATAATCACAGTTTAAGATTGAAATCAAACAAATGACTTAACATAAGCACTGTGCAATAAAAAAAGTGCCATATATCATTAATAAATGATTTTTACATGTCACATGAAATGTCCTTATTACATAGGCTCAAGGGTATACAATTAATAGTAAGTAAATAGGGTTTTAAAAAGCTAAAAGTTAGGGTTGTACTGATAAAATTAAAAATTAATAAAAGTGTAAATTATGATTTGCAAGAAATTAGGGTGGTTGCATGTGAGTTCTTTTGGTTTGACCCACCAATGACAAAACAATCTAAAACAGTTATACCAAGTCAGTTAAGGAGGAAAAAAGAGTTAAGAGGCATTGGTTATTAAAAAAGGTGTAGAGATTATGATATTTTACCAGGGACAGAGAGTGGTTAGTGGAGTCGCCACCTGGCCTTTACACAAGGACCTCTGATCTTCTGCACCAAAAAGGTTCAAAATTTTAGATCTTATTTATGCCTTAATAATATGTTGTCTATGTATATTGTAACATTTATTATTCCCTTATCAATGAAGCATGCATCATTCTTAATTTAAATTGCATCACTTTTTCATGTAAGAAAGTAAAATTGCAGTATTCAAAAGAAATATGACAAGTACATTGTGCATCCAGAAATCGGGTCATTGATTAATTGTTATTTGACTTGAAAACTACCCATAATTCCATAGGAATTAGTGGTAATTACCCAACTCCCATCTCTAGGAGATTGGCTTTTATTGAAATACATTTAGTGATTGTGACTTTTGATTAAGGAAATACGAACCCATTTTATTAGGAAACACCGATTAATTGTGTATAACACAGTTTGATGAGAAATTTGGGTTTTAGCATATAAAATGAGTTATTTACTAACTATTACAACCCCAAAATAAACAATAAAGTGTAAATGATACAAAACCAAAAGAGACAAATTACAACACTAAAAAGGTCCCGCTTCTACATCATTTGGTTTGTGCAAATGTCAAGGAGGTCTGCTGTTAGTCCATGTGGACCATCTCCAAAGGAGGGTTAAGTCTGTTCCATCTTTCACTCTAGCAAGGGAACTCAATTGACAATTCGAAAAACAACAAAGCCCAACGAGGTTAGATCAAGATTACAGACATATGATAAACAGAGTATGGATATATTTATGATAAGTGAATTAGAGGCTATTGATTATACAAACAAAGCATATTCTGAAGAAATACCCTACAATTCATTATGTATAAATCCATGCGAACGTATAGCCCTTACGATAGGGAGTCCGTGCGGACTACCTTCTAGCTTTATACATATAATCACATACTTTTAATATCAACACATGAACACGTTGATTCACATCAATCAACTGGCATATAACGAAGTGCCCTGGAATAAAGGATAATGTTTATTAGATGTAAGTCTGTATAGCCCGGTTTACCACATTTTCATGAAAGGTAGAAAGCCATGCAGACTAACTTATGTGCTTATGCTTAAAGGAACTAAGTCCGTGCAGACTTAATTGCTCATGTGATCAGATTTGTGTGATGGCCATTAACATCATACAACATACTTAACGTTGGCTATAAAAATTAATTTTACATCCTATATATCACTACGATTGGCCTACTCGTCATAAATAGAAGTGGGGATAACAAAGTACCACCTCACTTATACATCAATTCCAAATATCATAGGCCTATAAGACATGAAGAAATCTTCAATAGACCTCAAATATTACCTGGATAAGAAGTCTCTTCAAACGATAGCATAAAAGCCTTAGGATTTAGGTGAAGATTGTTGGAATCGTTCCTAGTTCAAGCTCTCTAAGCTTCTGGATCTTTTCTGTCATTTGAATGTGTGTTTTTTGGTTGTAATTTTTTGAACCCCTTCTCTATTGATGTAGAGAAGTATTTATACCTCCTCTTTAAGTTTTTCTCCTCTCCCTCATCTAAAAAAGAGTCCCAATTCTTAAAGGATTCTAGCTTTTAGACTGAATAGGCAGGATTCTTCCTCTAAAGTGTTTTTCCCATCGGTAAGTCCATGCAG
>CANXYI010143978.1:0-11486 GCA_948208565.1 Hura crepitans
TGAAGGTAATTTTGGTATATTAAGTTAGAATTATGGTGGTGATTTAATGGGTGAAGTGAAGAAGAATGCTAGGGTTCTAAGGGAAGAATAAGGCATTAGGTTTTAAGGGGAAAAGGGTTAGTTTAAAACTTCTATGGTCCATCTTTAAGTATTGACCTTGACCTTTCCACAAGATTACCATTTTTCCCTTCAATTGTTTTTCGCTCCATTGTTCACACCAACCGACTTTATGCAATCCGTACATCCATTTCATTCCCCATTTTTTCTTTTGATTCCATTTCTAACCTTATGGAAAATCAAACTAAGAGTCGGGGTATCACATTAGTTAATCAATCCGTAAGCTTATTTCAAAATTTAGTCCATTTAAAGTCAGTTTCACAAAAAAAGTTTAATGTAAACTAGTCCATTAAGATCGATTATCGTTAGTTGGTTAGCCATTAAAATCAATTATTTTAATCAATACTTATACATTAACCATTAACAAAAGAAGTAATTATTTTTTAGGGAAAACTTCAAAAAAAAAAATCCTTACGTTGGAGCTAATTTTTAACTAGAATTCTATTATTTAAAATTTAACAATTGGATCTCTAATGTTTGTGGGACATTTCAATTAAATAGTACATCAAATTTTCCATTAAAACTAATGAGAATTTCAATTTTTTATTAAAAAATTATTTTTTAATTTTTATTTAATAATTTATGTGATTAAAAATTAATGATAAAATTTTATAATTTTTATAAAATAAATTGAGTTATTTTCTTTAAATTTACTCATATATAACTAATATTTAATTATTTAATAAAATAAATATTTAATTTAATCTAAACGTAATTAAAAATATAGAATTATTTTTTATATAATATTTTATGAAATTTTCAAATTTAATTTATAATTAAAATTTATTATTACTATTGTTATTGTTATTATTTTGTTGGGTGACAAACTTATAAATTCATTTATTATAAATTATATTTGTAAACTATTTACTTGCTTTACATTGAAATAATACTTATTTTTATAAATTGAATTTTTTTATCAATTAATCAAAAGAGAACAATTAGTTATTAAAATTAATTTACATAAAGCCAATAGATTATAAGCAGAGAGGTGGCCAGATAAAAAAAATTGTAAAGTTAATTAACCGTAGTTAAATAAAAAATATATAAAAAATGTAAATTTTTATTTTTTCATTAAAAACAAAAATTGAGCTTATTTAGATATAAAAATAACATATATTTCCTATATGCTAAAAATTTTTACAAATTAATCTAAAGAAAATCACTCAATTAAATTTAAAAAATAAATATTTTATTTTATTTAATTATGTTTGGATAAAATAAATAAAAATAGTTATATAAGAAAATTTAAAAAAAATTACCAAATTTAATTAATAAAAATGATACAAATTTATGATTAATCTTTAATTACAATAGTTAGTAAATAAAAAATGAAAAAATTAATAAAAAATTAAAATTTCCACAAGTTTTAACAAAAAATTGGACAGAATGGACTTAATTTAAAATGGCCTATAAATGTTAGAGATCTAATTGTTAAATTTTAAACAATAGGGTTCTAATTAAAAATTAGCTTAAAATTACCTTTGAACAAAACAAAAAATCCAAACAAATAAAATATAAATCTCTAAATGTAATTTCAAAGTACTCATTATAATATTCATATGAAATAAATATTTCAAAATATCTTAACTATCTAATCACAAATCAACATATTTTTAATCATTAGGAAGTGTTTAGATACCACTATGTAATTACATTGCAGGATAGTAGTTACATTGTAGCATAATTACATTATTTTTGTAATTATTAAACATGTTTAATTATTACTAATATAATTACATATGAATTACCACTTCCATATTTAGTAATATAGTGTAATTACACTATTTTTTCTTTCTTTTTTTTTAGAAAATAATTACAATAAAATAAAGGGGTAATTACAGTGTGTAGTTACCACAAATTCTCATGGGGTGGTGAGAATTAGAGAGTGTAATTGGAGGAGTCTAATTACCTCTAATTACATGTTGACCAAGTAATTACTTGGTTAGACAAACATGCCACTTGACTGTAATTACCACTAATTATACCCAAATCTAATTACATAATGCCTTTCTAAACACGCCCTTAATGTTTAAAGATTAGGGTAGAAAATAAATTTATGAGAAAACAAATCAAAAATAGGTTTAGGGCATTTACATGTATGATGTAAAAAATGTATTGAAGTATATACTAAGAATATAAATAAATAAAAACATAAGTTTATATCAGTTAACCAAAAATCACTAGCTAACCATTTAACTAAAACCTAAAACTTAACTAAAGGACATGTTTATATGGAATGAAATGTATGAGAATGATAAAAATTAAAATATTAAAAGTTATATTATTTAGGCACTTTTAGGTTCAATTCTTAGTGCCAAGTGGAGTCACCACAGTAGATGTACTGGAGACGATGTGGTTGTGTTTGGAGTTACTATTTGGATATACACCTGGACCTATTGAACTTTTGTCAAGAAAGGATTCGAAATCAAATCATATTTATGCTCAGTTAATACACCTTTCTTTATATTTCAAATATTTATCAATATCGTATCATACAAGCAAGCAAAATAATAAAAAGCGTGTGCATCACTTTTATATCCAAAGGAAAGTAAATTGCAATAATTAAAATCATACATAACAAATAAAGCATACATATATAAGACATTACATCTATAAAATGGGTCATTCATTGATTGTTTAATGACTTCATAATTACCTGTAATTCCATATGAATTGGCAGGCACGAAAATGAAAATTTCGAGTAGTGCTTTAAGAAGATACGCCTTTTTTATTGAAATTATTGGTTTTAAAATAGAGGATAAGTTATGGAATTATGATACTTGATGACTTGATAGATGATAATGTGAATTTAATGATAAGTATATGTTAACTAGATGTAATTAAGCTAAGTAGCATAGATTTATTAAGGGTAGGACAAGGTTTATTACATACACATGTTTAGACTAAATTTAATTAATGGAAATTAATGTATATTTGAATAATTGGTAAGTTTATAAGGGATAAAGGTTTAAATATTAGTTTAGGAATATTGGTAATTGAAATAAATATTTTTAAGATAAATATTGGCCTGAATATATTTTAAAAGAAAAAAGTTAATCATAAATTAACATATATGCATTATGGCATAAGACATAATTAAGTTACATGAAAAAAGAATTATGAATGGTAAATTGAAAAAATAAATAATTTAATTATAGGTGATGATGTGGCATCCTCCGCCCGATCTATACATTGAACCTGAATAGGAATGCGCGCACGTAAAATGATATCTAGTTCTATTATCCAAAATCACTTAAAATTTAAAAATTTAATGTAAGAAGACATTTCTTAACTCAAATATGAAATAAAATATTAAAAACCTTTTGACACATAAATCGAGATAAACATTGGGGTCATTGTGTCGGAAGTCCGGCAGCATAACGGCTATACCAGGATACTTTCCTAAATTTTTACCTGCTAAAAAAACACTTTTATATCATCAAAACATACATCTCCCACTCACATAGGTCCTTCTGACCCTCCAAACTCAATATAAACACAACACAAGCACAATGAGCCTCAGGCTCTCTACAACCAACATATTCACATGCAATCTCATATACATCACACAAGCATGCGAGAAGCAGAAAATAAAATCCATAGTCAAAATATTTGATTCAAAAACCTATTAAAAATGCAGATTAGACCCAATCCCTTCGGGATCATAATAGCACACTGACAATATAACCATTACATTTACATTATCACTAATATTATAAAAAGAATACAAAACTACCCATGCAGGGGTTATCTTTGTGTCCCCTAAATGTAAAAGCTTTAGCTCTAATCTACTGCCTTGTTACCTACGCATCACAAACAAGCAATGCACTAGGCTTTCACTTAGTGGTGTAATCACTTTAACTTGTAAAAAGGCTAATCTTAATATGCCCATATATGTACACATACCATTTTCAAATTTAATATCACAAATATGCATTTTTAGTGATTTATATACAACATAAGCCATTTCAATTTTAAAATCACCATTTGGAGTCTTACATGCAAACATACACATTTCAAGCATGAACAATGTATTTGATGGCACAATTAGCAAGGCATTATATATACATCAAATAACCACCATTTAATTGACATAATGCATCACATACATAAAGTTATAATCTTTAAGCATTATTTATGCCAAAAATCACAATTATCATATAATAGTTATTTGTAGACCATAAGGCATAGTAAATAACATACCATATCATAACAGCTTGTAAAAATGCCCTACTGAATATATCATAGAGAATAATGACATACTTATTTTTCAGTCATAAATGCCATTCTGCACCTCATAACAGTCCATATTAATATTTTGAGTTTTATTCACATATAGTCACCAATAATAGTCATACAAATGATAATAAACACTTTTAGTCACCTTAAGGCCAGTTTGAGTCATTAAGCATCATTATGTTTACATATCACATATTAATGCCATTTAACAAACAATCTCAATTTATGCATTTTTAAGCCATTTTAATTGTTTAACCAAAGCCCATATCCATAAAACAACTAACCAAGACTAGATAATGGAAATACTTAGGCCCGAAGGCTCTTTACATCTGTAGATGTTTATACTTAGGCCCGAAGGCTCTCTACATCCATAGATGCATAACTTAGGCCCGAAAGCTCTCACATCCGTAGATGCGTAACACTTAGGCTCGAAGGCTCTCATACCATATAGGTACATAAATCTTACATCCAAATGCTCTCATACACATCAGCACATAATTTTAGGCATGAGGGCTCTCACATCCTTAGATGTGTAATCAAGCTTAGGCTCGAAGGCTCTTATAGTCATCGACACCTAAATTAATGACCTATAGGTCTTATATCTGAAGGTATGCCAGCAACCGCTACAATCCTAGTTGACTGGTCAACCTATCTAAACTAGGTTGTCTAACTATATAGGCATCATTAAACATGTCATTATGTCATTTTAACTAATTTCACTTTTCATATTATTATATTCCATTAAAATCATCATTGGCCTCAATGCACCATTGCATGGCCTAAACATGTACACTTGCCCATCTTAGGCTTATTAATGTATATTACACTCGTAGGGTCCATTTCTGAGGTGTGATGGCATCGTAACACTCAACATATCAATATGTCACATGAAAACACAAATATCAATACAAATGTTCATTTCATGGCATTTTCCAATATTAATACCCAAACGGTTATACATTGCCTCTTCATGCATATGTAACACATATATATCCATTGCACATCAAAAATCCATCTTAAGCATAGTAGTACATTGCATTCATGCACACACGACATTTTTCACATCGACAGGAACATGTGCACACTCATTATTGCATTTATCGTTTCAAGTTGGCATAATGCCATATATGTGTATATCAAGTCAATTCAAGGCATTCTAGTACCCATTACATCCATTATACATGTTCCAATCATAAAATGACCATACACACGCATTTATATGCATACGACGCATAACATGGCATATTCGGTTTTTATTCTGCATAATGCATTACTAAGCTTAAAATCATTATTCTTGCAATATTATCCCTCATAACCATTCTAAACTATCACATATCATCCATTTGTCACTCCATATATCATAAATTACATTTATAACATTTATTTCATTTTTAAGCATTTAATGCCATTTATTCCTATTATGGATACAACACACATAATGCATTAAATGACTTTTTGCATAATTCAAAGTGATTACACATACCAAACAAGGTCGTACGAGAATCCTGAAGATAGCCTAGGCCTTCTCCTTGCCTCAGGAGGCTTGGGTTGTCATCTTGCTTATGAATATAAAAGGGTATGAACTTCAATAAACAATATAAAATAATTTAAAAGTCAAAAAAATATTCTGAGCCTAGATATGTGCTCTACAACACCTTAGGAACCTGTGAAAAATAAAATTTACAAAAAAAGAAAACTCGAGAGAGAGAAGGTTACTATTTACCTCAATTTTCTTCTCGATTTTTCTCTCAAAATACTCTACCATTTTGGATAATTTTGGCGTCCACAGACTCATCTCAAAATACTCATCATTTCGGGTATAACCTAATAAGGTGGGTCCCTCCACAAAAGGAGAAACCAATAAGAGAGAGAGAGAGAGAGAGAGAGAGAGAGAGTGGCGAAAAAAAGAGGTGGAGCAAGAGTGGAGGAGAATTTGTGGTATGTGAGGGAGAAGAGTAATTTTTTCCCTTTTTATACTTTTTTGAAAAAATAAATTTTCTTTTCTTCGAAAAATTATTATAACCTATAGGAAAGTTAGTTTTCTTTCATTCCTGTCCCCAAAATTCCATAAATCCAAGCCCTAAATTCTCTTAAAATCTTGAGCCTAAATTCCGATAATAACCTAAAAAATTAACATATTTTATGTCCCAAAACTTGGGTAAAAATAGTTCCCGAACTCAGAAAATTTTGATTCCAATGCCATTAAACTATTCAGAATATTTGAGTATCAGGTTGTAATATTTTTTGAATTATTTTGAGCAACTTTTATTTATTTTACAGTTTAGCTTTGCCTGCAGCACTATTCATAAGACATTGCCGTAAAATTTTAATTAGCATTTTTAACCATCCGAATGACTTTGGATTGGCTTCAAACATTGTCTAAAATTCTCTTGTAACTAATACTCCCCATTGGTATGATTAATGTGACTCGAGTTTCAGGAAGAACTATTTATCCCATGAAGTACTATTTAGGAGAGTCGGGATTTTTGGGTCGTTACAGATGAAAATCTTAAATGGCCAAATTTTTACATCATTGGTAATCTAAATAAATTTAGAATAAGAAAAAAAAGAAGAAGAAATGAAATGAGACATTTGTATAAGAATAGTAACATGTATGGATTACTTAATAGAATCTTAAATTGACAAAAATATTAATATAATAATTTGCAATTAATAAGAATACTTGAAATTACAATATAATTTGATTTGATTTAAAACTAATAGATGGTGAATTTTATAAATATAAATGAAGACAAGAGTTTGATAATAAATCTTATAATTTAATTAAGTTACTAATAAAAAATATGTATATGGGTTTGTAAACATAAATAATATGATAGAATTGTAGATAAATAAGTTAAATAAAGATGAATAAAAAAGGCAACTATAAATGATGAAAAAGGATAAATAAAATGGTATATGTAAAATATAAGTCAGAAATAAGTTAAGTTGAAATTATAAAATGGTAAATAAAAATAACTACATGTAAATATATGTATAGAAGAAATTATATGTACAAATGATAAAATGAATAAAATAATATGATTTATAAGAAAGAAAAGTAAGAAAAATAAAAGGAGAACATAGTTTGTTTGTCACTTAATAAAATAAAAAGAGAAAATTTAATAAAATGTTATTAATAATAAGTGAAAAAATAACTTAAACCTTATGTATATATACATAGCATGAATGTGAGATAAATGAATAAAAGATAAAATAAATACAAACTATAAAAATATATATGGATAATAAATATAGATCAAATATTTATTGAGATAATAAAATAAGTGATAATAATAATGAAAATACAATCAATTCAAATTATTTATGTAAATGACTTATTAAATACAAAATAAAAATGTTAAATGAATATTAATACACATATAAATGTGTATAAATACTTGAAATACTTGAATAAAATATAACAATAATAGTAATATGGTATAGTAATAGATTACAAATTGTGGAAGCTAAGACTATAAATCTATTCATAAAGATGGTGACACAAAAAAGAAGACGTGAATTAAATATAACAAGATAATATGTTATCTGCAAGCGTATATGAAAAAATAATTAGCCATGTGAAATTAATTATCATTATACCTTATAGGCAATTATGGTTTAAGATAGGTTAACCAGTCAACTAGGGAATACTTGTTTGGCACTTTAGTGCTTATATGGCTATTTGGAGAGAGTTCTTCCCTTACATGTTACACGAGTATTTGGGCACATTGTGCCTTATTTGTTCAATAAATATTTGGGCATATCTCGCCTTATATGTTACTTGTTATATGGACACTTCAGTGTCTTACACGTTACATGTACTGTTATCTTGGTGTGGATAACTGTATAAAGTTATTAAGGACTATGCATGACACTTGTGAAATGGAGTATAAAATAATTAAAAATAAAATGCATGTAAGATTATAAATATGTTTAATTAGTTATATAAGAGAAAATAATGATAAGGAAGAAAATCTATACTAAATGATTTATATTAACACAATTATAATGAAATATGTTTGGTAAAAATATTTTTATAAAGGTTTTACATATGTGAATATACTTGTATTAAAAGCAATTAAATTCAAAATGGTCTAAAAGTATAAGTCTAGAAATTGTATAGAAATGCATAAATTTTATATCATGGCTTAGAATAGGTGGAGCAAATGATCCAATCCTAGTAGTTGAAGATCGTACATATACATAAACACTTACTAGCATATGTCTTATGTTATGTATTCATTAACTGAATGTAAATTGTATAATATGTAAAATAATGTATGTCAAAAAATAAATGTATAATATGAATGTCCATGACATAAAAAGGTTAAAGATGTATAAATATATTTAATTAATAAAATAACACTTTTATTTCTTATTTGTTATATACTTGAGCATATGCGTATAAATATATGTGTATAAAGACAAGTACTTGCTATTGAGATAACTGTACAAGCCACGTACCATCCTGCATTTAGATCCATCTCTACATTAAGTATAGAGTGTTACATAGCAAGTCTATGCAGACCAGCTATCTGATTAGTCAGTGCTGGCTAGAGTTTCAAGCTAATTGTCTTATTGGTTGGGCCCATCTCTGGCCATCATCATAGGCCTAAAATTAGAGTGCTTGCATTAGTCTATCCATATTAACAATGTCCCTTCTTATTAATACTATGACTAGGAATAATTTAGGTATTATCACATTTGCATGCAATAAAAGTCTCATATCATGAATATTTCATAATTTCCTTTACACTATGATTATATACCGGGGACTTTATAATGTGGTTTAAAAACAATTATGAATATTATAAAATCATAAAGTAATAAAGAAAATGCCTTTTTCATTAATAACTAAAGCTTTAATATATGTATCAGACATGTGCGCTAATGCATACAATGAACATTCTCCCACTTGCACTAGAGCTAATCACTAATGTACTTGATGCCTATGGTGTTCACATACTGATCGAACTTTCCTCATGATAATGCCTTCTTGAAAGGATTAGCTACATAATAGTCTTTAGGAACTCTTTCAGTCTTCACATCTTGCCTACCATTGATCTCCTTGATTAGATAGTAGTGTTTAAGGACATGTTTGGATTGTTAATGAGATTGTGGTTTCTTTGTTTATGCAACACCTGTATTGTTATCACAATTCCAAGGTATTGGACCAATAATGCTAGGGACCACTTTAAGTTTATTAGTGACCTTCTTGATCTAAATCACTTCCTAAGCCGTATCGAAAGCTGCTATATACTCGACATCAATTATAGAATCAATAGTTGTGTCCTATTTTGAACTCTTCAAAACAACTAGCCTAATACCTATAACGAACACATATCTAAACTGAGGCTTATGATCATCCTTATTGGATTGGAAG
This sequence comes from Hura crepitans, assembly GCA_948208565.1. Classification (NCBI taxonomy): domain Eukaryota; kingdom Viridiplantae; phylum Streptophyta; class Magnoliopsida; order Malpighiales; family Euphorbiaceae; genus Hura; species Hura crepitans. The sequence goes on from CANXYI010143978.1 coordinate 9,746, forward strand.
CTGGAATTAGTATACTAGTTTACTTATAAGTTTTCCTATAATGCTTATGATCTGAAGCTTCATGAATAGTGCCACAAGGCCCGAGAAGTAGTTCGAGGTTGTCAGGTTACTTGCACATGGATTGAGGCAGTGGCACTAGTCATGAAACTTTGAGAGGGCTCTAAACTGATGGAAAAGGTAAAATAAAAAATTTAGCAAAACCAATAATTCAAATTAAGCAGTAAGGAATGCATCTATGGAATAAAATTTTTCAGGCTAAGACTAACTCGAGATGTGCTCGGACAGACCCAAAAATATCATACCTTAAAGCTCAAAAATTCCACTGAGTTCATTGGTGAAAGAATTTTTGAAATCAGAGGTCGTTTGCAAATTCTCAAAATTTTTGAGGTTGGCACATAAATGAGGTAGTTTGAAAATTGTCCTATTGATGGAATCTAGCCATGAAAATTTACGAGCAGATAGAGGGGATTAAAATAGGAATTTTGAAATAAACAACATAATTTTTTGAGGTCTGAGCAAAGTTTTATGAATTTTTGAAATTTCTTAAAAAATTAAGATGGTTCGGGAACTAGCTAAGTATAAGACATAGTGCTATCACAATTTACACTTGAAATTATGCCTTGAAATGGCTAAGAAAGTTTTGGTTTAAAACATAAAGTTAAAGCTTAAGATAGCGACTTAAAAGTGAACTTTATTTATGTCTTTGAGAGGCTAGTGTTGAATCATATTTTTGGCCATGGAATTGGCCCATTTTTAGTGGCTTTGATGCCTATATTTTGGCCATGGACTTGGCCCAGTATAGTTGGCCTTGGCCCAGTATAGTTGGCCTTGTGCCTAGGAAAGTGCTTAAAATAACCCCGAAAATTGAGTCAGATTTAGACTTAAAATAGTCTCAGAAAATTTTTTTAAAAGTTGTCGAAATGACCTATAATTGTCCAGTTGACCTTTACCTGAACCAAAAATGTCACTGGATAGAAAATATTGCCCTTTTAAGTAAAAATGCCATGATAATTCATGATACATGATACCTTGAATTTTGGCAGCAATAGTCCTAAAAATTATTTTGTAATTTTACCCGGTAGAGCCAAAAAGTGGCTGTACCAATTTGAATAAAAATTTAAAGTACGAGATAAAATTTTTAACTGTCTATTTTTGAAACCTAAATATTATAAGAATATTTTTGGTCAATAAATTAAGTTAAATTGAGCTACTTGGCCCATTAGTTAGACACCCATTGGATGGGTTGACCAGTTAACTTAGAGTTTTGCAGTTGCTAGTTATTAGTGGCTGGAGAGGTCTACGGACTGATCTTCATTATGCCACCTAGTTATTGATGGTATTTGTTAGTGGTTGGAGAGGTTTACTGACTGATCTCCATTATGTCACCTAGTTATGGATAATTATTTGTGGCTGAGGAGGCCCACGGGCTGATTTCCATTATGTCACACAATTTTTTTTTATTTTGTTTGGAGAGGTTACGACTGATCTCTATTATGGCACACAGGCCAGTGCAGCGGCATAGGTCCAGAATGGGAACCACTGCACTAGTTATTTTTCCTCTAGATTCAATGTCTTAAAGTGTTGTCTTCCTAGTTGGGCTAGTGAAATAAATTAAGTAATAAGTAGAATAATCATTAAGAATGAAGTTTAAGATTATTTAAAGGAATTTTCTCAAAAAGTAGTAAAAGTACAGTCAAAGGGTAATTTGGTAAATTTTCCACATACAAGTGAATGATGTAAT
>CANXYI010144026.1:0-13024 GCA_948208565.1 Hura crepitans
GTAACCAGAAGTAAATCAAACTTGCAATCTTGAGGGATTAATATTCCAGTAACTTTATAATGTTCAAATTTGTTTTTAGTCCAATGTCCATTGTGTTGAATCAAAATTGGTATATCATCAATCATTCTGAAAATTGATAAAATTACGTATTCAATATATATTGAGTCAAAACCAATAATTTAATTACAAATGATTTACAATGAATCATAAAATAATGTGAATTTTCAGTTCAACTATGAATTAAGATTATATTTGCTGGTAAGATATATTAAAGAGGAAACAACACAAAGGATATTAATCATGAAAAAGTAATTAAAACTACAATAGCCGTAATACATAAGCAACCAAAGGATATTAATCATGGTATAAATATTTTGTTTCAGCAACATAAGAAATAAGAAAGGAAGAAGAGACAGAATAGATAACAACATGACATAGAATAAAAACAGATTTAAAACGGAATTGCACATAATCAATATGAATTTACCTGTTATGATAGAGATTTTTATCTGGTAAATGATGAAATTAGATAGTGATGAGAAGATTTCAATAAAAATTACAATAATAGATGATTTTTTTCTAGAAACCCTAGGTAAGAACATATAAGAATGAATGTATTTGGAAGGAAAGGGAAGAAGAAGAATGAATGTAAGAGAGAAAATCAGGGAAGTTTAAAATGGGAAGTTATAGGAGTGATTTAACTGCTATAAGTATTTATATTGATTTAAAATTGGGATATTTTTTAAATTAATAATTGAGATAGATGCATTTTTGGTAGAAAAATTATTTTAGGAGTTTTTTTGAAAACGGTTACCTTTTTTTGAGTGTTTATGTATAAACTCCTAAAAAATATATATAGAAGTCACGTTACCATTCTTATTGCATTGGTCATTTTGCTAATTAATTAATTAATTAATTATAATTTTTAATTATATATTGACCGATAATGATTTTACTTTCGTAAGTCAAAATTAAAAATGAATAAATAATTTCAAATTAATGAAGATTAAAGAAATTAAAAGTTCTATCAATCATTGAAGATGATAATTTTAAACCTTACTTAAAATTCAATAAAAATCTATGTTCATTTTTATTATTTTTTTAGATATTAAAAATGAAATTTTCTCAATTTAATCTTATAAGAGCTTTAGAGTTAAACAATATCTTACAAATAGTGAAATATTTTATATCTATTTTATAGATGAAAAAGCAAGGGAGGAGAAGTTTTTAAATAATAATAATTAATAACTTTTTATTATTTATTATTAACGAAAAAATATTGCTTAAAGTATGTAAGAGTTGAATTATTAATTGGTAAACAGTTTTTTTCGTCGTTCTTTTCAGTGTTATTTTTTATATTTATTTTATGTGTCTTCATGGTCCAATAAGTATTTATTATATATTTTCTTATTTATCTATATATTTATATTAAAATTAAATAATTAATAAAATGAGAAGATATATTTAAAGAATTAATAAAAGGAGATTTTTAGCAAATCACAAGTATTTTGATAAAAATGACTGTAATTAATCATTTAATTTGGTTTGTATATAAAATTTTAAAAAATGAAACTTCAGAAGGGAAAATGGAATAATATTTCACTACAATTTGCAATAAATTTCTCATTATTTTTACTTTATTTTGATATACAGATATGGCCAATGGCCATGAGTGTTGAAGAAAATTTATATGCAAATATCTACTCTATATGAAAATTATTATTAAATTTATATTATAATTAAATAATTTTTATTTTCAAATATGATTTTAAATAAAATAGAACAAAATAAATAATAAAGATTAATTTAAGTGTTCATAAAATTAAAAAAAATTAAATATATAAAATAATATTGTTTTATTGTTATAAGTAATGATCTTTTATTTTATAAATTGCTGCAACTTTTGAGTGAAGAAATTGGATGATTTCCTTGTAAAACTAAAATTAAGACTAATATTAAACAAGGGATAATAACGTGAATTAAAAAGACATATTTGTGTCTTTTAATTATTTTTTTTTTGCGTGCAAAGCATATATATATATGTGTCAATAAAATGTGTAATGTAGATTTTACTTTATTTTATTATTTTTTAATAATTAAATCTTATAAAATTAGTAATAAAAATAATATATACATATTATAAAAAATTATTTATTATGTGCATTGCACGTACACATAAAAAATAATTTATTTAAATACTAAAAATGTATAAAATGTATAAAATATATATATATATATATATATATATATATATATATATATATATATATATATATATATATATATAAAATAAATAATAATTTTAAAAAAAATTGTTATATAATTATAAAGAAAAATTTTTAAAACATCCTAAATTCGTTTTTTAACCTCAATCTAAAATTTAGAAAATAGAAAATTTGTTTTCTTTTTTCTATTTATACAAAAAGTCAAAATTAATACAATTTTTATTTTTCATTTTTAAAAACACCCACTGTATTTATAAGCAAATGCATCCTAAACGTCTCTTTTCGCTTAATTAGAAATCTCAAATTTGAGCCATAGAATATTTTTAAATATTTGAGAATGAATACTTTATTCTTTTTATAGATAAATCCGATGTGATTCTAGATTAATCTGACCATAAATTTCGAATATCAAATATCATTTAAAAATATATATATAATTGTGATCAACACGTCCATATGTTTCTTTCCAACGTGAGAAAAGAACCGTCTTTAAGAGTGTTATATTGAAATTATAATAGTTGATTTAATTAGAAACAAGCGTGTCTTTCTTGACATATTTTCAAACAAGGAAGGAAAGAAAACCTTACTGTTATTATTAATTTAAAAGTTTAATAGATCAATTACTCCAATAATTATAATTTTTTAACAAGAATAATGTAATCAATAACGACAAATTCTATTAGAATCTAATCATTATTTACAGAGCAATTTCCTTTTACAAAATTTTTTCCAATACAAAATTAGAAATATCATAATATTTTTTGGTGAAAATCTTGGTGAACTTTCTTGCTAAATCTCATAATTTTATTTCTTTGTAATAATGATAACACGAAAGAAGTTTTTTCTTTTTCTTTTTTCAATTAATCCAGCATAATATCACGAGCTATGGAATCGTTGTTCCAAAAAAAAAAAAAAACAAGTATGTAATATATTTGAACAATCGAATAGTTACAAAATTAAGTTGATACATTACCTTCCTATTTGTTCTTATGTATACCCGAAGTATAGGAAAAGAAAAGCATAACCGAGAATTAAAAAAGAAAAATTGAACTTAACAAAATTCATAAAATCCTAAAAAACCAAAATTTTTGAAAAGATTTTGCTGAAAAGAAATCAACACTTGGGAAGATCAGAGGGGGGAGGAGGCAATTTCTGGTTAGATCTTTTGCCATCCAAGACAAGCCAAACCATCTTCAAGCCCCAGCTGGTGTGCACTTCTAGGTGGCAATGCATGAACCAAACCCCTGGATTATCTGCGACGAATCGAATAGCTACCCAACCCCCAGAAGGCACTCCAACTGTATTTCTCTCAGCAGGGTCTTTAAGGTTGAACTTGGCCCTATCATTCTTGGAGTCGAAATTTCCAATCCCTTGTCCCACTACAAAGAAGTTAAAACCATGGAGATGAAGAGGATGACTCTCTGCACCAATAATGCTAGTATCCTGCATAATCAACTCCACACTGGTATTAAAAGGCAACACCACCACTTTGGTGCCTGTGACCGCCATAATATTGCTAGGTGGTGTCCCTGTATAGTTAAATTTAAAAGGTGGATTGGCTGGGAAGTCGGTTGTATACACTCCCTTTGATTGGTTAAAGAAATGAGCTCGGAGAAGAGCAATATTTGGTTGCACAAATGAGACATTGTTGATGGAAGCCGCCAATCTTGTGTTGTTGGGTCCTTGGCAGCTTTGGTTTTGAGAACAAGGCAAAATTCCAAGCCCAACTGTGAAAAAGAAACGCCTGTCAACCTTTTTAGGGACATTAGCTGGGAATTTCGCAGTCGCCAAGCTACGGACTTTCTTTGAGAATTTCATAGCAAATGTGGTATCGTTAAAAAATGGAAGTGATGGTTTCAGAAGTGGAAGTTTCTTACTCTTGTGCTTGAAAGAAGGGTTGTCGTATTCGAGTATTCCAGTAGTCGTAGTGTTATCGAAAGCAGCTGGACCAGTAGCATAAGGCCTAGCCGCCATTAAGAAGGTAGCATTAGGAGCATTGGGTTTGGCCTTAAGTAAGACATTTGTGGTTTGCCCTGGAGTAATCAGTAGAATTTGGGTTTCAAAAGTTTTAACATAAACTGCATCAGTTTCAACAACTGTGAGTGTGTGATTTGCAATGCTAAAAAAGAGCTCATCGTTGAGTGCAGCATTGATTAAACGGAGAAGATATGTTTTTCCAGGCTTCACTTTTAGCTTAAACGTATCTGCATAGAATTAATGTAGTAATGTTATTCAAGTGCCTTTTAGCTAATAAAATTAGTTACTAGTTGCAATTATACCTTTAGTAGAACAATTGTAGAGAGGTCCGGGAAGACCATTAATGGTGAAGGCATCGGAGATATTTGGAGCTCCTCCAGTTTGTGTTGCTTGGTTTATAATTGTTTCTGTGTCTGCTTTCCACCATTCCCCTGCACATTATTTTGATACTGTATGCTTTGACATTTGCAAAGAAGAAAATGAAAAATGAAGAAATATGAATACTCATCGGTTTGAACTAATACCCAAAATGATAGGGACTTCTTTGTGAGGTTGGGGAAATGGATACGAGGAATATTTCTTAGGAAGAATGACAATAGGTCCGTAAAGAGTGACTCTAAGCCATGAGATGTGAGCATGCCAGAACAACGTTCCTCTTTGTCCTGTTACTTTGAAATTGTAAACGTAACTTCGTCCCGTCTGAATTGGACACTGCGTGATGTAGGCCGGGCCGTCTGCCCATCCGCTTCTTAGTTGCCTTATTCCATGCCTATATATATCGACAAAATAATTATTTGGTGAAATTTTAATTGGAAAGAAAAGAAGAAAAGTAGAGTTAGTTAGAAAATGAGTAGATAATGTATATATCAAAAGCATACCAATGGATGGTGACATTGTATTGGACATGGTTAACGACCTTAATCATAAGTCTATCACCTTCTCTAGCTATGATCCTAGGTCCAGGTAATTGCCCATTCACTGTCACTATACTCTTTGTTTGGCACAATCTTGTTACATTTTTCATCACGATCTGCATCAAAACAAATGTGGAAATTTCTTATTATGTAAATAGTATTATATAATATTGCAAATGAATGAATGAGCATACGTACGTTGAACTTGTAATGCCTAGTAATGGCAGCATGCTTTGCATCTATTATTTGGGGAAGCATCCAAAGACCATACATTACAATCACGATAACCCTTACGGTGAAACCCATTATAATTGCTGCTTGGAAATCTTCGTTGAATTCCTACAAAGATTATGTTGATAGAGATGATTTTGATGTAGAGAAAGGAACAAGAAATGAAGTTTATATGGTGGGAGTTTGTTAATTAGTTGTTATCCTTTACTAGCACCAAATAGAAATTTTGGTTCGACTGGAGGCTGGTCAACTATTACTTTAGAGTGATACCTAAGCTTGGATTAATGCTTTGTCTTAATATCCTTAACGGTCTCTTTTCAAGTTCCCAAAATGCCACCAATGCATTTTCCACATCACCAGATTTAAAATACAAAGTAAAGATTTGCCAATTCATTAAATTAAATTGAAGTTATGGGTCAACAATCAAAATTTTCAAATTAATTTCCAGAGCAACATTGCTTTATTTTGCCAGCCTTTCCATTTACTATTTACCAACAATAATTTTTTTTTTCAAGTCATGATTTTCCAGAATCATAAAATTGCTAGTTAAATTTTCAGTTACAGTCTTGTAAAACAAATCAAGTAAAAGAGAATCAATATTTTGTTTTTTTCTTTTTCAACTCAAGAGATGATATGAGATGGTAAGATCTCTTAACTAAAGGTCTAAAATTTGAGTTCCAGATCGTGACCGTCTTAATATTTTGTTATTTTTTTAAAAGAAGATAAAAGGAAAAAAGTGTACAAATAAATATTTAAATGTAATTAAGGGAGGGAGACCAATAGTGCATGCCCATGGTTGATTGATAATGGTAGCATTTCAACCTCCAATAGTAAATACTTGGCATTCAAGGATAGCAGTGATGGTTTAGTTAGTTGTCGGTTGTTAGAGGTTGTACAACTCTTAACAGCTTTTGTTGTTATTTACAACTAGCTAAGTTTCTCATTTTAGAGGAAATTTAAATTACACTTTGTTTTCTGTTAAGTTAAATTAGTTGGTCTTTTGCTCTCTGAACATACCTTGGTTGGGGATTATTATTATTATTTAAGAGAATCTTTGCCTCAAACAAGCATCAAGTAACTCTTTCCTTTGGATAGGCACTCAGCATAGCTATTAGTTTAGCAGAGTTCTTGGTTCATAAATTTTGAACCTAAAAAAATAAATAGAAAAAGAGAGAGAAGGTTTTGGTGTAAACCGATCTAGTCAGCTAGAGGCACAGCAAACCCAAATCCATTATAATTCCAAAAAAATTGAAACTACCTAAATAAGAACAAAATAAAGGAAAATGTTAAAGATTGGCCCACAGTGAGCAAAACCAATTTTGTGAATTTTCATTAAACTAGATTCGCTACTTTTTATATTTTTATATAAGGAGGGACAGCTTAAAGATTAGGCAGGCCAACAGTTCTAGTATGAGAAATTCGTATCGCATTCGCTAACAAGAGACGATAAAGACCTTGAGGTGCTTGATCAAAACTATCGTTTTATTTATTTATTTAATCTTAAGAGATTATATAGTAAGAGGTCATTTCTCTTTTTAGTCAAAAATATCGATTTTAAGTTTTAATAAAAAAAAATATTTTTAAAATAGTGGAAAGGAAGAGAACTTATCTTTTTTTTACATGATATGAATTTAAATAGATTAAATTAGCAAATTTTAAATATTGGATGTTATAAACTAAAATATAAATTATAATTTTATAAACCAATAAAATGAACTGAATTATTTAATTAATATGCTTAATTATGAAAACAAAATAATTACAACCTATTTATATTTGAGTTTTTATAATTCACTTTGAGCAGAATAGTTCATCTTTAATAAATATCAAAGACATGCTCGAATTTTTTTGCAATGGATATTTGAACTGAAAATAAGTTCAACCTAACAAAACTGTAATCCGACTTTCACATTGTCAATATTATTGCAAAAAAAATATATTTATTATTTTTATTTGTCAATAACAGGAAGCCTGGGACCATCCCCGACAGGTAATGGTGAAACAAACTCTTACAATAGTGTGGTAAAAAAAAACACGAAACTTTTATTTCCTCGCATTGAAAAAAAGAAGTGGTAGAAGAGATTTGTAGAAAAATTTGAAAAAGGCAGGGCCTAAAGCTAAAAGAAAATAAATAAAATTAGAATTAGAAAAATTGTGGAAGGGATGGAATGGGAAATCAACACTTTGGTAGATCTGCTGGAGGAGGAAGCAGTTTTTGATTTGGAAGGTCTCCATCTAAAACTATCCAAACCATTCCCAATCCCCAGCTCAGGTGGACGTCAAAGTGGCAATGCATGAGCCATACTCCTGTTCAACAAAACAAATCAAAATTAGCCTGGGTTATTTTTTCTAAAACAAAAATCTTTGTTTATTGTGTCTTCAATATCAAAACTTAAGCTCATAAATTTTCTTCCTTCGCTTTGATTATGTATTTATGTATTTATTTGATACTTACCAACAAATTAAAATTAAGATACTAATTAACTGGTCAATATATCATATAAGATGAAACTACATCATGGTGACAAATTAGAATATTTCATTAAAAAAAAAAAGTAATTCCATAATTTATGCGGATATTTTATTGTTAGTTTGATCCATGAAATAATTCTCACCGGGATTATCGGCTCGAAATCGGATAGCAACCCAACCGCCGGAAGGCACACCGACGGTGTTTCTTTCGACAGGATCAAAAGGGTTATATTTTGAAGGGTCACTAATGGGATCAAAATTACCAAATCCTGATGCTAACACGAAGAAGTTATAGCCATGCAAATGCAGAGGGTGACTTTCATTACCAAGAATACTTGTATCCTGAAGCACTACCTCCACACTAGTGTTAAAAGGAAGAACCACAACTCTAGTGCCATTAATCACCATTGTATTGTTGGGAGGAGTCCCTGTATAGTCAAATGGGATTAATGGGTCAGCAGGGAAATTTGTAGTGTAAACACCATTCGATTTTCCGAAAATATAGGATTGAAGCATAGCTGTGGTAGGAAGTGCAAAGGATATATTGTTAACAGAAGCTGAAAACTTGGTTCCATTGGGCCCTTGACATGTCTGATTCTTAGGACATGGGTTGGTTCCTAAGCCAACAGCAAAGAAAAAACGTTTGTCCACAGTCTGAGGAACGTTTATGGGATACTCAACACTTGCCAAGCTTCGAAACCTGGAGGAGAAACTATAGGCAAAAGGAGTGTCGTTAAGGGAAGGTAGGATTGGTTTTAATGGAGGAAGCTGGTGGACTGTGTGTGGTGGTTCGTATTCAAGAATGGCAGCTACAGTGGAGTTATCGAAAGTTCCAGTTCCAGTTGCATATGCTCTTGCTAAAATAAAGAAGGTTGCATTTGGGTAATAAGGTTTGGTCTTGAGAAGAACATTCATGGTTTGTCCAGGTGTCATCAGAAATATATCTGTATCGAAAGGTTTTACATAGGATGCATCAGCTTCAACTACTGTCACTGTGTGATTTGCAATACTTATGAACAGTTCATCATTGAGTGCTGCGTTGATCATCCGAAGAAGATAAGTCTTTCCAGGCTTTACCTTCAGCTTATACGTATCTGTGCCAAGTTAAGAAAATATTTATATGAATCCTTCATTTTGTTTGTTTATACTAAAATATTTGTAATTATGGATCAAGTCTAGTCAAATTTGATTAATTTGTAGATGGGTGCATCTTGCATACCTTTAGCAGAGCAATTGTATAATGGGCCTGGAAGTCCATTAATAGTATAGGCAACTGAGACGTTTGGACCTGCGCCTGTTTGGAGGGACTGGTTGATTATTGCTTGGGGATCCGCATTAAACCACTCTCCTGCAAACACAAGGGTCAGATTGAGAAATTGAAATCAAGACACCAAGAAAAAAATGGAATTTTTTTTTATATTTAATCTAGATCGATCAATAGAACATGTCATATATTGATGAAACAATTTTTTTTTTTATACATGACAGTTTTTTATTGACTAATGTATTATATAACAAGTTTAGAAAAGTGTTAGCAATTATAAGAATTTAAGTATTAATAAGCCCAAAAACATAAATAAATAAATTAAGTACTAATGATATGTATATATACTCACCAAAGAGGATGGGAACTTGCTTGTGAGGTTTGGGAAATGGAAAAAGGACACCAAGTTTAGGTAAAATGATTATGGGGCCGTAAAGAGTGGCTCTAAGCCATGAGATATGTGCATGCCAAAACAAAGTTCCTCTTTGTCCAATAATAGTGAAGTTGTAAACATAAGTTTGATTGGGTCGAATGGGGCATTGTGTTATATAAGATGGTCCATCGTACCATCCTGTTTGAAGCTGTCGAATGCCATGCCTGTTTCAAATTTCAAATTCTATTTTACACATATTCTTTAATTAATTAATTACTAATTAAATTTCAATCCTATATGTACAAAAAAAAAATTATATATACCAGTGAATTGAAACATTTTTTGGAGAATGGTTAACAACTTTGACAACGAGGCGATCCTGCTCTCTAACAATGATTCGAGGCCCAGGAAATTTCCCATTTACAGTTAGAATACTTGTTGTGTTGCACAGCCTTGTTATATTTTTCAGCTTAATCTGAAATAGTATAAATTGAAGTAATTGTTATTATAAGGCAACAGATAAATAATTAAACAAAGAAAGAAAAACAAACAATTAATAATATTTTGATTACTTCAAACTTGTAATGCCTGGTGATGCCAGCCACAGCAAGCTCATGGAGGAGACAAAAGTTGAGAAATGAAAAGAGAAAAATACTCAAAAGAGAAGCTCCCATGTGTAGTTGATAAGTGTGCTGAGGTTATGTTCAAACAGAGAGAGTGCGGATTTTACTATATCTTATGGCCATCTATATATATATATATAAGATCAAAACTAGTTGTCGGGTCGATATTTGAGTAAATAAAAGTGATTAAAATTAATAACCAAAAACATTTAGAAAAGAACAGGATTTTATTTCAGGACAACAACGTTAGAGTGTTGTCGAAGAAAATAAAGGGCGTTTGACCTCTTTTTCTATTAAGTCTGAAAACTTTCCTTATTTAAATTCCCTACTCGCCAATTAAGTATAAGCTCGGAGTTCACGTTATTGCCTTATGTGCTGCATGAGAACTTTTTCTATTTTATTTTTTCGCTTTTAGTATATACTACATAGAACTCTCGTTAAGTTTTATATTTATTTTTATTTTTTGTGTATGTGGAAATAGAGAAAATTTGATTTCTTAGCACCCTACAAAGTGAATAACACCAATAAATAAAGATAAATTGTGAATTTATTTTTATTTTCTAGGTATATGGTAATTAATGTAGTTGTGCCTATATGAACATGGGGTCTACGTGTTTGATTTGGAAGTGGACTGTTCTTATATTATTTAAATTTTACATTAATTACTTTCTACATAAGTAAGAAGAGGAATTCGCATCTACGGTCTACTATATACCTACCCTTCAAAGCAAAGTGTTCTTTCTGTTTTTTGCATTTTGAAGCATATTGTGATGTTATGTCTTTTTTTTTTTTTTCCTTTTTCTTCTTTATACTAGGTATTTCCTTGGCAAGAAATTGAACTAAAATTACATAATTTTAAAATTTAAGTAATATATAGGGATAAATTTTTCCTTATACTAGATATTTCCTTAGCAAGAAATTTGAACTAAAAATTACATAATTTTAAAATTTAACTAATATAGACGGATAACTTTTAATTTAATAGTAATGATTGATAATTTTATGAGATCTCAAATTTAAAATTGAATTAGAACCCTTATAAAAAAAATCAACTAGTGTTCGAAAATCATAACTATATTAAGATGGTATATGTATTAGAACCAAGAGGAATTGAATAAATCAATGTATCCATAAAATTTTTGAATAAAAACAAGTAAGAAAAATTATTATTATAACTAAATCGACAAATATTGTTGTTGATGATAATTAAAGATCAATGTCTAAGGAATGTCATATGAAGATGTCAATTTAAAATCAGGTTAACAGTTGTGGGTTTTCACTATCAAGACATCAAAAGGAAGATATTAGAGAGAGACCTTCCGTTAGTTGAGAAGTAGTGCTCTAAGGAACTTGTAAGCAATGGCCAATTGTATGAACAATTAGAAGAGTAATTACAAATTAGAATTTTGATTAGAATGTAGGCAACGGCATAGGAACATTTAATTAATGAATGATGTTCATGCACTCTCTAATTAAGTTGAGACGAGATTAAATTTGTTGTTGTACCAACTACTTTTCCCATTACCAGAACTCCCTCTGAAAGTAGTTTCTGATAAGAGAGAGGCTTCTTCAATTTCAACCACACACCACTTTTTATTTACAATAAGTCAAATGATAGAATTGATTCTCTCTTATCCCTTTGAAGAAATGCCTGATGCCTTAATCTGGCCTACCCATGGGCCTGGCCTTAGGCCCCTATTTTATTATATTATGACATTCACCTTTTCTCAAGAATGGCTTGGCGAATAGATTATTTGGAAAATACAAATATGAATGTATCCCTAGTGACTATTTTCTCACCTACACTATGTCTATGACTTGCATTAGGCTGAGCACATTTCAGTTTTAATCGAAAAAATCGATAAAATTAATTAAAAATTTTAATTTAATTTGATTATTCAATTATTTTGATTCTATTTTAATTTTCATTTTAAAAAATTCGGTTATTTTGATTCCGTTTCAAAAGTAAAAAAACTGCCAAAAAAAACCAAATCAACAAAACAATAATTAAAAATATTTTTTAATTATATAATTAAAATTATTTAAATTTTATGGGTATGTATTGAAAATTGAATAAAAATATTTCGGTTAACAAAATTTTTAGGAGTGTATATATAAATTTATATAAAAAATTTAAAAATTTAATTTAACCGAAAACTGAAAAATATTTCGATTCGATTCAGTTTGATTTGTATATATTTTCATTCGGTTTTCGATTTTAATTTTTTAGATAATTCGATTTTCGATTATTTTGGTTCGGTTATTAAATCGAACCAACTGATATTTTGCCCCAACCGCTGAATTTGCACCAGTAAGATTTAACTTTTTTGACTTAAAACATTCGGAGAGCTCATTTAGCATGAGACTAAAATTTAATTATTTGTGCTATAAGAAGCTTCTCTTTAATTGGATAATATGAGGTATTGTATTTTGTTATCAAATTTCTATTTTTTTATTGTGCTTAATTAGTTCACTAAGATTTGAGAACCAATTAAAAAAACAAGTTTAGTTAATTCTTTTGGTATGCTTTTATCCGTTAGTGATAAAGAATAATATATAATTTGAAAAAAGAAACTTCAGGATTTGCATCTATACTAATAATTAATACAACTATTTCTCCTTAAGTTCATCTAAATACAACTATTTCTCCTTAAAGTTCATCTAATTAGAGGTAGCTTAGAATGGGGTGTGCAAAATTTTGTTATAATAAAAAAATTGAATCAAATAAATTGAAAATTTTATTTTAGTTCAATTATTCGATTTAATTTTAATTTTCTAATTATCAAAATATTGATTTTTCTTATTCAATTTAGATTTTAGGAGTCAAAAACCTCAAAATAATCAAATTGATCCAACAGTAGTAAAAATATATATGTACATTTTAACTATATAATTAGAATTATTTAAATTTTAAATGTATATATAAAAAATCAAACTGAAATATT
>CANXYI010144177.1:0-11237 GCA_948208565.1 Hura crepitans
TCCGACTCAAAGCATTAGCTACCATATTAGCCTTTCCTAAATAGTAAGCAATTAGACAATCATAGTCTTTTATTAGTTCCATCCATCTTCACTGTCTCAGGTTCAACTCTTTCTGTGTGAGAGGTATTTCAAACTTTTGTGATCAATGTAAGTGTAGCACTTTTTGCTATATAGGTAATGTCTCTACACTTTTAGGGCAAAAATAATTGCCGCCAATTCCAAATCATGCGTGGGGTAATTTCACTCATGTGACTTCAGTTGCCTTGAGGCATATGCTACTACCTTCCCATTTTGTATCAGTACACACCTAAGCGCATTATGTGATGCATCATTATAAATCATCAAATCCTTCTCTAACTCTGGTTATGTGAGAATGAGAGCTTTAATCAGCATAGTTTTTAGCTTATCAAAGCTTGCCTGGTATTTATCATCCCATATAAATTCCACATATTTCTGTAGTAGCCATGTCATTAGGGTTGCAATCATGGAGAAGTCTTTCACAAAACTTCTATAATAGCTAGCCAATCCCAGGAAGCTTCGAATCTTAGTTACATTTCTAAGAGGCTTCCACTCTAACACTACCTTGACCTTGCTCGAACCTACTTTGATACCTTCTATTGAAGCAATGTGGCCTAAGAAGGCTCCTTCATTTAATTAGAACTCACATTTAATCAGCTTAACATACATTTATTTCTCCCTTAAAGTTTGCAACACTAGCCTCAAGTGTTGTTCATGCTTCTCCTTGGTCATAGAGTATACCGGGATATCAACAATAAAAACCATAATAAATTTGTCTAAGTACGCTTGAAGATCTTATTCCTCAGGTCTATAAAGGCTATAGGGGCATTAGTAAGCCCGAATAGCATCACTAGGAATTCATAGTGTCTATATTTGGTGCGAAAAGTAGTCTTTAGAATATCAAATTCCTTCATCCTCAACTAATGATACCCTGACCTGAGGTCAATTTTAGAGAACACACTGGCACCTCTCAATTGATCAAAGAAATCATCAATCCTTGGCAGTGGATATCTATTTTTGATAGTCACTTTATTCAGCTGTCTATAATCGATGCATATTAGAAGTGACCCCATCCTTCTTTTTCACAAACAGTACCGATGCTCCCCATGGTGAAGTACTCGACCTAATGAAGCCTTTATCTAGCAATTCCTACAATTGCACCTTTAATTCTTTCAATTTGGTAGGTGCCATATGGTATGGAGTAATAGAAATAGGTGTTGTACCAGGATACACTTCAATTTCAAAATCAAGCTCACACTTTAGGGGTAGTCCTAGCAACTCATCTGGAAATACATCTAGAAATTTTGCTACTACTAGTATTTGGTTGAGGTTTAACTTTATTTTATTGATGTCAATTACTTGGGCCAAGTATGTTTCATATCCTTTTTGAAATAATCACCTTATTGTCACTAATGAAATGACAATAGGCAAGGAATTCTGTTCAACAACCATTGTCACCTCATCC
Source organism: Hura crepitans (assembly GCA_948208565.1). Classification (NCBI taxonomy): domain Eukaryota; kingdom Viridiplantae; phylum Streptophyta; class Magnoliopsida; order Malpighiales; family Euphorbiaceae; genus Hura; species Hura crepitans. The sequence continues at coordinate 1,484 of CANXYI010144177.1, forward strand.
CTATCGACTGTCTTAAATGTAAGTCTTTTCTGCTTATAATCTACCATAGCTCGATGTTTAGATAGCTAATCTATACCTAAGATAATATCGAATTCATTGAATGGAATCTCAATAAGGTCTGCTAGAAATACATGATCCTAAACTGCTAAAGGACAATCTCGATATACTCTATTAATGATCACATGCTATCCAATTGAATTGCAAACCATAATATCCATATCCATAGGTTCAAGTTTTAAGCCTTTATCGTGTGCTCGTGTAGTTCAAAAGTATGAATGAGTGGATCTAGGGTCTATTAATGACAAAATAGATAAATCAAATAAGAAGAAAGTACCAGTAAGGATATCGAGTGCCTTAGCTTCCTCTTTGGCTCGAATGGCATACTGTTGTATAGGTGCTCGAGCCTCTGATCTTAGTCTCTAGCCTGTGCCAGCCTTGTCATTCTTGCTCTTCCTCAAGCCTCTGCTAGGTATTGGTGAGGAGGCTTGCAATTGAGTGGCATCAACTTGCTTTTTAGGGCAATCCCTCTGATAGTGGTCTTGGGATCCATAAATAAAGTACTCCCATCATCTGACTTGCTAACAAACTCCCCAGTGTCTCTTATTACAAGTTTCACACAATGGTGGTGCACTCCTAGCTATGAACATAGGCACATTGGCAGCTTACTACTATAGTATAGGCCTAGATTGAGATCCCTAGCTTATTCTTTATGTCTAGCTTTATTTTTGGGACTACTATGAGGCTTAGTTACCTTTTTGTTTCTTACATGTATATGGGGCTAAACTAACTTGCCCTGTAGTGAAAGGCCTCTTCTTCTGGAAAGTCTTTCTCTTTTCCTTTAACATCTCCTCCATGGCAAATGCTATTGACACTAAAGAGGCAAAATCTCTGATCTTGGAAGTAGTTGTCTACACTTTGATCTCAATGTTGAGGCTTTTTTCAAACCTTTTACATTGATTCTTTTTAGTAGGAATGAACTCCTCCGTATACTTGCTCAATCGAGCGAAGTCTGTCTCATACTCAGACATGGAGCTCTGCCCTTATTTTAGGTCCAGGAACTCTTGCCTCTTCTTATCTAGGTATGTCTCTGAGATATACCTCTTTTTAAACTCCTAGTGGAAATTTTTTTGAGTCACATCAACTGCAGCTTTCCATTTCTGTGTGGTTTCCCACCAGTGGAATGCTTCCTCTTATAGGTGCATTGTAGCTACTGCAAAATTCTAATTATGTGCTTCAGCCAATATTTAGCCCTAGTTGCATCATCTATCATTATTCCTACAAAGTCTAAGGCCTCATCTTTTTAACCCTCTGTAGATAGGTCTTCTATGATGCCACTGGCTGTGGAGGCTATACTAGAGTTAGTGGTGGTGGTGGTGGAGCAATTATAGTGGTGGTCTATCTTAACAATTTAACTATTTGCTGCAACAATGCTGGTGGAGCTTGTATCTATGCCAGATGTGCTGCATCACTTGGTATCGGGGTTACTAAACTCGCAGGCTCGTGTATGGTCATTGGAGCATGACTAGCCACCCCTTCCCTTTCTCATGGTTTGGTATGCTTGCTCATCTTAGTTTATTAGAAAAGAAAAATTTATCAGTCTCAAACATTGTAACTTTACTCGATGTAGAATCTTAATCAATGGCACTTATGTATCCTACGCCTAGGAATGCCTAAACTTGCCCTAATACCACCTAATTGACACCCCTTATTCGATCTAACACTAGATCCAAATGAGAGATATCACATTACCATCTCATTATCTCTTTAAAACCCTTTCTTGATTTTGTGTATTAACTTTCTTTATCGTGCATATAGATTTATTTTAGCCAATCAATTATGATTCACATTTCAGCAAAAATCCAATAGTAGAACAGTTGTTCGGGTGAAAACCAAAAATTTTTAACCTACAAAAAACACTTATATAATCATTCTGATTCACATCTCAACATCCTAGACCTTTTTAGTCCTCCAATATTCTCATACTATCATCATCACATAATCTTCATAATCTCAGAGTCGAGCATGCAACATATAAATCATACATTCTAATTACATTCATATTATAACATGTATTAATATTTACAAGCCATTGCACATAATTAGACCTAGACCCTCTATATACATGAGTACCTCTACATATTACTCATTACAAAAGAGACCAAGAATATACCTTTAAGAGGATGGTCTACTACATTACTTGCTAAGGTTGAGCTGCAAGGCTACTACCTGTTACCTATGCATCGGGAAATCAGCACGTTGAGTATACACTCAATGGTGAATTTAATGAAACATGTATTGTATGAAATTCACATACATCATTCAAGTATGTCATTTACATATAACTATCCTACCAGTAATTTAGATCACTAATTACATATTTAGCATGCCTTGCTGCCTTATTAAGTCTAAGTTACCATGTTACAAGTTATAGTTAAATTAATTACTCATATTTTAACTTTACTTATGTCATATTATAATGGCATGATAATATTGTGTTCATTTAACCTTTATGGCCCATACTTGAAAGATAGTGCTTTTAATACTGGATAACATGATCTATATCTATGTAGTAGCCCATATTATGAACCTCGATAGTTACACCTACCTATATCCATCTGATAGTAGGGATCAATTCATAGGAATCTCCCAATACCAGAATGGTAGAGATCAGTCCAAATGGACCTCTCAACAACAGGATAGTAGGGATCAACCCTGATGGACCTCTAATTCCCTAACATTTGTGGATAGTAGGGATTAGCCCTAATGAACCTTCTAATATCTAAAACAATACGAGTAGTAAGGATCAGCTATATGGACCTCCTAATGCTTAAGAGTATGCAAGGTTCACATCCAGAACTTTGACAGTTGCACTCAACAAATGATGCAGTCAGGCAATGATCCTTATAGACCAAAGCCACTAGTAGCTACTAACTCCCTAGTTGACTGGTCAACCTATCCAGTAAGTAGTTTAGCTAATATGGGCCAGTCATAATCTTCTCTAAAGTCCATCATTTAATCATTTCCATTTCATTCCTTTGTAATTCATTTTATGACACATAAGATCATACACACATTTTTCTTAACCATTACCTTAGCCATCCAAAACATGTCTCGTCAATGTTTTATTTCATTACTGTCCTAATGCTAATATCACATAATACATCACAATAATAAGTCTTACTTATCTCATTATAGTTTCATGCATCAATACACCCAAGTGTGCCAAATAGTCAGGACACTGACCTTTTACTTTATCATACCATTACATTGCCAATGTATGTATACATTCTAATTATTGTCGATTCACTATGCCATTTACAATTACCTCACATATTCAACTTATTTAGCCTTAACCTTGTTTTAGCTCATGCATACACACATGATTTAACCCCAATCTACATTATTGCACTATTATGTCTAAATACACATACACTCTAATTTACCTCAATTTTCTATACTGCTTATGTTCATCTCTAACTAACCAATGCAGGTGCATTTCACATACCCTTAATAACACATATATACATATGTACATCATGGTTACACCATTCGGCCACTTCACACTCACATATATACACATTATTTTTCCACCATTTCTCTATGCATTCATGTTTATTTTCATTACCTCATCTCATACACACATTCACCACACACATACATATACACATAAATTGACATTTCCATACACATACATACATATTTTAAATGTACACACACACATAACACACAATGCATTTTCCATTAAATTCACTTACAGTGGACTCTAGAGCACTCTAATTACCCCTCTCAATCCTTGTCTTTCCTTTCCTCCACCAAATCTTTCTCTTTTGCTATAAACATAATAGGTTTTTGCTTAGAAAAAATTATACAAAAATCTACACATATCATAACTAAAATCTAATTATATAGACATCATCTACACCTCAAATACTACCTAATAAAAATAAGAAACCTTGGAAAAATCAATTTCACTCAAAATGGTCACTATTCACTATGTGATGAAATCTCTTTAAATAGGTAATCCCTTGGTTTTTCAGTATATTTATGCTTAGGAGACTATAGAGGCCAAGATAGGAGGATAAATTTGAAGAAATCACTTGAATTTAGGGTTAATTAAAGAAAAAAGTGGGAGGTATGTGTGCAAATAGTGTCGACAATAGTAGTAATAGTAGTAGCAGCAGCAGTAGTAGTAATAGTAGTAGTAGCAGCAGCAATAGCAATAGTAGTAGCAGCAGCAGCAGTAGTAGTAGCAGTAGTAGTATAGCCATTATTATATTTCAATTTAACATGCTTAAAATTACTTTGAAGAGGATAAAATACCATAAGATTTCCAATTTGGTAATTCATGATTTGGTTCACATAGATGCATCCAGTTATCTAAATATGTCTCTTGTTCATTAATTATGTTAACACTGGGGATCTCCTTACATTCACCCATATATGGAACAAACCATCCCACGCTTTGAAAAACTCACTCCAACTTAGGGTATTTCATTCAGGGGAACTCAGGCTTTTGGTTTTAAAGCTTAGCTAATCTTTTCTCCCATCTTTCCCCTCTAACTCTCTTCTTCTCTTTGTTTGTGATATGATATCCCAACCCTGCCCTATTGGTGTTATTTTAATGCTCCACCTATTCTCACATACCTTGAAGACCTTTTTTATAATCCTTGTCTGATTGATTTCCTTCATCTATCATTTTTTTGGCCATTATGATAATTTCTCTAGGGAAATGAGGTGTGACGCCCTGTACCTAATCTAATTACTAGACCCGAATAAGAAGTGGCAGCCTAATCGGTATTCAAACTCACTTTATTTAAAAATCAAAATTAACTGAAACCTTATTAAAAAAATCGAATTAAATTTGAACTTTTAAAATTACTTAAATGAAAAATTCACTTTTAGATTTCAAAATAGCTTTAGAAATCCTCACGTCGAAAATTCGACAGCATAATAGCTATACCGAGACATTGTCCCAAAATAAATAGTGCTGTAAGTACAAAAACACTTCTATATTCTCATTTCTAATAATAATTTAGCCATCGAGATCCTTCTAATCCTCCTAAAACATCTCAGCATAACATTTCTCTAAGGCATACGTCTCAAGCAGAAATATAAAAAAATCTAATATCCATATTTTAAATATACATGACCATAGTTAAGCTTTTAGTTAAAGTTTACAAAACATTATAATTTAATAATCTAGACCCAAATCCCCTATGTACAGCATATGAGTGCACTTCTTATCATGAAAACCCATAATTTACACTAAAAAATTCAAAGTGTACCAAAAGTGAGAGTTATATCTTTATCTATACAACTACTTAAGGCTTATGTTATTATTTGTACTTTTTTTACCTACACATTGCAAAAACAATGATGCGCTAAGCGAAAAGCTTAGTGGTGTATTCAATGCATCATACATAAACTCATACATATACATGTAAGCATACAATGATAATGTTATATAACCTTTCTCATTTAATTATGCACCTTAACAATTCACAATTATTCAGTCATATCATAATCATTCAAGATATCAAATATTTCATAATAACATTAATGGATGATAACATAGAGTTATGCAATATCTTCATGCCCTATCAATAGAACATATCATAGTATCCATACAATTTTCATAATTTATATTTCTTACTCTCATTAGGTTGTATGAACACACATTTGCCCATATATAAGAGATAGTTACCCATAACTGGATAATGAGACTCATTAACCATATAAGTCTTAATAGTGACCATAAAGGTCTCAACAATAACCATGAAAGTCTCAAACGGTGACCTGTAGGTCTCAATACGATGACCTATATGTCTTAAACTCAAATTTAAATCATAGCTTGAAAGTAAATACGGTGGCTTGTAAGCCTCAATACAGTGACTCGAGGGTCTTAAAAGCACCAAAGTGCCCTAGCAATTACTAATCTCTCTAGTTTACCAGTCAACTTATCCAAGCTAGGTTGTCTACATATATGGACTATCACCATTTTGTATTCGATTTGACCTTTTTAAAGTAGCTTAATTATATTTTTAAGTGTAATTAGTCAACAAATGACCATAGGGTAAAATTTTAATCTCTTGTTTTTATTATGTCATTATGCATATCTTGTTAACATAATGATCTCTAGATCATTTCATACTTCTCAAGCCATCATCATATCTTATTTTCATTTATCTTTGCATCAAATGCTTTATTCATTGTTATACCATCTCATTTTGGTTCATGTTCTACTCATAAAAAGTGATATACCTATTTGGCTATGAGAGCAAAATCATGTACCTCATTTAGTGAATTACTACCCCAATTATAATTCCAACCAATTAATACAATTATCATGTATATGTGTCATATTTCATTAATATACATCATTGTTGATCTCAATACATCATCTCAAGTAATAGTGTGCTAATAAATGTCAATATATGATATAACGTAGTTGACATTAATATAACATAACTTCATGGCATAACATTCATTACTTACTATTTCATGCCCACCTTAGTCATTTCGGCCCATATAGCTTTTTGGCTTAATTATTCATACTTTTATTTAAAATCATACAATTGTAACCAAGATCATACACTTTTATTATTTACATTCTCACAATTAACCAATTCTTAACATATATACATATACATCTTAATAACCTTATTATGTCTTTTAACCAACATACTATATTAATAGCATTATACACATTTATTTGTTCATCATCTCTCATTTATATCTATTTAGGACACTTTAATCCAATTATCTTCGCTAATTCAATATTCAAGCCAATAAAAACATACGTATGGTCATACAAGGCATTATTCGGCCAAGACTAGGTATCCACATATTCATACATCCAATTATTCTTTTTATCATCATATATGTATCTATACTAATATTATAATACCACTTTCTCAAGACATCATCATTTCACCATCATATATTCTTAAAATGTGTTTCGACCACTCCTAAAATTTCTAACCACTTACATTCTTACTACCACTCACTCACATACATGTCTTTTATTTTAATTATGCCTCAATTACATTAACCACAACACTTTAGTGTCAACACACACATACTTTTTTAAGGCAAGTTTTGGTCTCCTCTTTCAAAACACATCACCATTAGAATACATACAACATGCTCACAACATCTACATACAATTAACATTTATTACATAGCATTTATAGCTTCAAACATAAATTTCATACACTTACACACCGACACACTTTAATTCAACATTCTCACACATACAACATATAATATATTGAATAAACTTACCTTAGAGTTTAATCACACCCAAAGGGACTCTTCAAACCTTCTTTTTCCTCCCTCTTTTTCTACATACACAAATTTTAGAAACTTAGAAAATTCACATAAAATCAAATACACCTCCAAAATTAAATTAAACTTAGATATAAGTTCTTGGACACCTAAAAATATAGGAATCAAGAAAAACTTACCCCTTAATTTTTAGGTTACTATTTACCTTACTCTTATTCCATTATTTTCTTCCAACTAAAACTCATTTTCTTGATTTAGAGGGGTGAATAGAACCTTGGAGGTTTGATTTGACGAGTTGGATGGTGATTTAGAGGTATAATTTGAGGAAATAAAAAGAAAAAAAATGAAGAGTTTGTAGAGAGAGAGATGGCATCAGCTGTAATTAGAAGGAGTCGGGGTGAAAATGCTATTATTCTTCCCTTGACCTTGGCCATTTATAGAACTTTGATCATCCAAGAGGTTAAACAAATATATGATGGAGATCAGTCTCTTAAAAAATCTAATGGCCATCTTTTTTCCTCTCTTTTTAAACCCCATTCTTTTATTATGTTTACTCTCAGAAAATCCTCTTCTAAACACCATATATGTCCCCTAAAATCACACCCTCAAAACTTGAGAGTCTCTAAAAGCTCTTGCTCAAAAATCAAGGAAAATCGAATTAAAATGGCACTTTAACCTTAACCCGATTCTAAGAAAAATACTTTCCCATATTTAAAAATTTCAATTCTAATGCCAATGGGCTATTTAGAATATTTAAGTATTAGGTTGTATTAATCTAGAAATTTTTTTATTAAAAACTAAATATTTTACAATTCAGTTAAAACTAGGTCACTATTCATATGACACTACTGTAAAATCTTATTTGTCATTTTTAACCATCTAAATGACTTCATTTTCACTTCAAATTTTATCCAAAATTATATTATGATTAATACTTCCCTTTGATCATATTAGTGTGACTTAGGTCTTAAGAGACACTATTCATATCCCGAGAAGTATGCCTAGTGGGATAAACATGGCATTCACCACTTTAAAGATTAGAAGGAACTTTCTAACACTTCCTCAGTTGCCTCTATGTAATGAGCTATAACTGGCTTGGTGATTAAGATGTCCTCTTCTCCATATAATTCTATCAAATTTCCCTCAACTATGAATTTCAACTTTTGATGAAAAGATAAGGGCACTTCTCCTGCACTATGAATCTAGGGCCTTCTTAGTAGCGTACTATATGAAGGATTTATATCCATAACCTAGAAAGTGATGTTGAAAACTATAGGTCCCACTTGGATAAGCAACTCAATCTTGCCTATAACGTCCTTTTTGGTGTCATCAGAGGCTTTCACTACTATGTTGCTTGTCTTTATGAAGGAGTTATCAACTGGCAAGTTGACTAAGATGGATTCTGGTATCACATTGAGGGATGATCCATTAATGATTGATACCTTTGGTATCGAGTAATCCTTGCACTTAACTGAGATGTGCAATGCTTTGACTTGTCTTATACCTATAAGTGGAATTTCATCATTAATAAAGATGATGTAGTTCACAGCTACCACATTTCACACTATGTTATTCAGGATTTTGATTAATATGTCATGCTATACATAGGCATTATTTAGCACTTTGAGAAGTGTTTGGTGGTGCATTTCAGATGCTAGGATTAGGGATAGCAATGAAATACAAGCCGATGTTTGATTGATTTGTTCAATAATTTTATATTCATTTTGGTTTATCAATTTTGAAAACTTGCACATCCCCTCTTCAGATATTGGCCTTTTAGTCTTAAATGATTGTTTGTGCTTAGTTTCTAAAATAACCCCTTCATCTGATTCTACCTTTTTCCCTCTTTTGCTACGTTCCAATTCCTCATTTCGTTGTTGATTTACCTTTTCAAAAAGGTAACATCTCTTACTTATTGTCATTCATCCTACTTCCGTTATATTTTTCACATCTTCTTATATTTTAATCTGTTCTTCCTTTTAGGTGGTAATAGTGCATTCATATTTCTATGGCACTTTATTGGAACTTTTGTACAAGAAAGGCTTTAAAGCTTTCAGTGTAATTTTTGTCAATGTTGTTAATAGATAATGATTAGGATCACATACCTAGCCTCATTTCTGTCATTCCTACGTCCTCTACTACGTCATTAATTGACATGAATTAAACTTGCTTTTTGAGGATTTATTTCCTTTTCTCATATCTATTGGGACTATCATTTAAGCTTTGACTAGAGCTTCCATTAGATGTTTATTACTCATTATTGATTCTGCATCTAGACTTAATTGATTTCCTTCCTCCTTCAGAATTGCCTTTATTTTTCCCCTTCATAATTTGGCAGTGGGTAAATCATCCACTTGGGGATGCTTGCTTTCCTTGATCAAATTTAAGATATCTTACGTCTCAAAGATTTTGTACTTGCTTTTTAAATGTAGTGTAATTTTTAATGATGTGCCCTGCTATTCCTGTA
>CANXYI010144397.1:0-17497 GCA_948208565.1 Hura crepitans
GCATAAAGAAGGGAGGAGAAAGGGATGTGGTACGCTGGAAGTGAGCATTGAGATGCTAGAAGTATGGATTCTTCCTTCTTTAAAGTGTGAGGTAAGTGAATTCAATCATTCAATTTCTATCCTTAAAACTTTAGTAGCCTCCCTTTGGGTTGAAGAATGAGTTATGCATGTAAAATAGTTTAGAAAGGTAGATATTTTGAGATATAGTGGTATATAGCTTATAGATATGTGAATTGTATGGTTACTTAATGAAAAAAGGCAACATGGATGCTCAACACTTATTAGCTAAAAGGTATTCATAGTGTTTGGGGTTTGTTAATGATCCTTAATGTTTGTCTAGGGTGTCTGAGGTATGAATTGATGAGTTTAGAGTTGGTATGTAATGAAATTTCTTGTAATTGATTGAAGAACACATGTTAGTATAGAAGGTATATGTAGCCAAGCGTTATGTCAAATTTGTGAATGTGTATGGTTTGTTTTAATGGTCCTATGTAGTGCTTGGTGAATGAATTAATGACATGGCATGTAAGAAGTGGGATGTATGCATGAATGTGTAGAGGTTTCACTATGGCCGAGGTATGTGTAGTGGCATGGCATGCATGATACATGTTATATAAGTGTATGTGAATGTTAGAATGGTAATTTTTAGGATGTATGTATGATAAATGATGTCAAAGTGCATGTAATTGGCTATAAATTACCTAATGGCCTCGAGAAGTGGATGCTATACGGGTGGCATGGTAAGCATAGCATGTGTTCAAGCTTTGTGTACATGAATGATATGAAATAATATACATGTGATGTACGATATAGAATTGGCAAGAAACTAGGTTAAAGTATACCTCAAACTGGTATGTAATATAGGTAAGAATTGGTATGAATAATAATTTTATTTTTTTGCAAGAAATGATGTGTGAAAAGTGGTTTGTTGTTAGTTTTAAGGGCCATGGTATGTACTTGCACAATGTGCTTGAATTTTATGCTTATAATAGCTAGTATAGTTAAATCATGGTAATGGCATGTGATACTAAGTTTGCCCTTGTTTTTAGCCTAAGTTATGTTTGGATTTAGGCCTATAAATACATGACATAATTGGTGAAAACTACACTAAAAAATAGGATAAAATAGACTTGAATACCCTAGTACAACCTTACTGCAATGACCTATAACTATCCTAAATAACCATTATCTGAACCAATAATTTCCTTGGATAGTAAATGGCCTAGATTTGTGAAATACTTATGGTATTAAATTCAGCATAATTTGTCATAATTATTACCATTGGAACCTTTCAATATATTTTCTAATAATTCACCCAGTACAACCTGTTTATGGCCATACTAGACCGGGCTAAATTCCAACTGTGCTGTAAAATTTATAACTATTTATTTTTGAGTTTATAATATTATAAAAAGTTAATCAGTAGAGAAATGGACACAAATTCATGTTAAATGGCCCACTAGTGATCCTTAGTAGCTGCTACACTATCTACTTTTTAGATAGGGTTGGTACAACAGTGTAGGTCCCCATTATTGCCACTGTACTAGTCTAATGGATAGATAACTTCTTATTTTGCCACTTGATGTAAGATTTGATATTATTAGTGCAGGGGCATAGGTTTCTGATGGCCGTTGCACTAGTCTGTTAGATAGACTAGTTTACTGGGTAAACATAGCCATGTTATCACTAATCATTTACATGATGCTGGTGTAGCGGCATAGGTCTTTGAGGGCCACTACACTAGTTTATTGGATAAAATAGTCTACTGGGTAGATAACTTATTAGAAATTACACCTTGGGTGCTAGAATGTGATTAACCCAGTGTAGCGGCGCAAGTCCAAAATAAGGACCACTGAACTAGTTTATTTTCCCTTTGGATCTAGTGTTTGTCAAGGTTGTCTCTTGAGATAGGCTAACAAAAATAATTAAATAAGATTAATGAATTTACATATGACTATGAAATATGACGCAAAGGCATTTTAGTAATTTTTCCACTAATAGTGTATAAATGCTTAAAATGGTGTAGCTTGTGCATGAAATGATTAATAATGATCCAAAACATAAATTATATAAGTTATAATAATTAATTAGAAAACTTACAGATAGAAATATCCTAGGGATAAAATGGTAATTTTGCATGATAAAGCTTTAAGTTAAACCTGGATGAAAATAAGAATTTGATGTAAGGATAAACTGCTGGACATGTTTTTAATGTCTGAATTCACCACTGAGTATTTTATACTCAGCGCACCTATTTCAATGCGTAGGTACCAAGAATATGGATATCACCTCGTAAAGTGTGCGAAGAGTTCAGAGGACAATTTTTAAAAGGTTAATAATGTACATTTGTTTAGTTTTTGCATTCTATGTACTTAGGTGGGGGAAAATGGATATGATGTATATAAAGTGACATAGGATTATAATTATATATATGTACAGACAAACCATGTTGTAATAATCAGTTATTAATCTTTGTATGTATGGATGCCTTATCTGTATGATTTAGTGAGTAAGGCTTCATATGATTTTTTTATTATGGTTTGAGGCTTATGTTTATTGTGTGTTAGATGTTGATGAGAGGTTGATATTTGGGGGACCAAAAGGGTCTAAGAGACATGATAAGTGTTATAGAAGTGTTTATAGGTTCAAAAGAATTTTAGGACAGTGACCCGAGTAGCCGTTATGCTACCAAATTTCTAAGAGATATCTGACTCTATTAAAATCCTTCTGTAATAGTATGAACATGATAACATAAACCTAAATGGGCTATAAGAACAAACAGGGCTAAATTTAGAGTTGAATAGAATGGATTAGTACAACATAAGTAAAAGTTAAATGAATGACCGTGGGAGAATTTATGATAGGTGACTTGGCAGGAAGTGCACCACTTATTGGTTTTATTCGGGAATCCAGTAGGGGGTGTCACATTTAGTGGTATCAGAGCATATGTTAATGTTCCTAGGCTAAGTACATGACTACAAATGTCTAAGTTTCAAATTCCTCTATATTATGTTGTCCAAGGCTAATAAGTTTATCTTTTTACACTATGCATATGGCTAATCAAGCACTCAAAGGAGGGGCCAAAGGAGTGGCTAGTTTTGCACTAACAATAATACAAAGGGTAGGCAATACATCCATACCTAAACCCAATAATGCTACACAGTAGCCATAGTTACAAGTGCCTGGTCAATTGCAGGAAGAAACATCACTTGCCTTGTTACAACAAATAGTAAATTTGCTTAGACATACCTCTACTGCTACTACTGCTCCACTTCCACCTCCTCTAGCTCTAGTACCACCTCTACCACCAATCCCTTCATTGAAGACTCCTTTAGAGGGGTTGAGAAAGATAGGAGCTGTTAACTTTTTATAAAGGAGGGAAGATGATGTGGCCAGAGCTGAATATTAGCTAAATAAGACATTCAAAGTTTCTAATCAGTTAAATTGTACTGAAGTTGAGAATCTATAATGTGCTTCTTATCTTCTACAAGAAGTAGCTTATAATTAGTGGAACACTATTAAAAGAGGGAAAACACCCGTAGAGTTGACTTCATAATTTTTCCTTATAGAGTTTAGAAAAAGATACATACCTTACTCTTACAAGGATAAAAAGAGATAGGAATTCCTAGATTTGAAGCAGGGAAAAAGAACAGTGTCTAAATATGAAAATGATTTTACCAGACTCCTAAAGTATGTTGAGGAATTTATTCGTAACAAAGAGGAGAAATACATGAGATTATTGGCAGGATTGAATATGGAATGAAAGATGCAAATAGCCAATCCTAGAGAAATGGATTTTGTAGTATTGTGTCAGCTATATAAGACATGAAAGATATGGTACAAGAAAAGAGGGACCTCTTCTAGAGGACGAGGCAGTGTACTTTAGGATAGTCTAGTGTAGTTTCAGGAGATGGTAAAAAGAGAAGAGAAGGTCAGTCATAGGCACAGTCTTAGCCTAGGTCCTAATACCAAGCAAGGTATTAGGGGCAGAGAAAGGCACAGACCTAGAGGTCAAGATAAGCTTCTACGGGTAGACCTTGATTACCACCTCAGGCTAATAGTACTCCTAGCATCGGGGGTAATAGAAATGGACCTCTTATGCATGCCACTTGTCAAAAAAGGTACTAGGGGTAGTACAAAGTAGGTAGATGAGGAGAATGTTTTCATTGTGGTGCCAGAGATCACTATAGAAGAAAATGTCCTCAGAGTAGATAAAGGGCACTCAGACACATGCATCTAATATGTCACATAAGAATAAGGGTTAGAGGCAAACTAAAGGAGAGCAGCCTAGTGCTAGCCAGGAGACCAAGACAAAAGCTCGTGGTCCAACTAAGCAATATATTGTTAAAGCTAGAGAAAAGGCTATAGCACTAGACATCATAACTAGTACTTTTTACTTATTTAATGTTCTAATTTTGGCTTTGATAGACCCTAGTTCTGCATATTCCTATGTATGTACTGCACATGCAAAGAATATGCAGTTAGAGCCTAAGAATGTTAATGTAGACATCAGAGTTAGCAATCTTATAAGGCATTATATGGTTGTGAATAGAATGTATAAGCAATGCCCTCTGATGATTCAAGGGTATAGATTTTCTATTGATTTAATTTATTTGCCTTTCAATGAGTTTGATGTGATCCAAATGATGGATTGGCTGACTGAGTATCAAGCGATGATTAATTGTAAACATAAGAAATTAACCCTCCAAACTGCAAAAGGATAGAAAATGATAGTGGATGGTGAGGGAAGTCTTTTGAACAATCTTGTCTCTGTTATTAAAGCACAGAAACTTCTTTAAAAGGGTTACAAGGCATATTTGGCCTATGCTATTGACTTGAATTCTTCTAATTCTAATTTAACACATATTCCAATTTTTTATGAGTTTTCTAATGTATTTCCTAATGAGCTACTAGGCTTATCTCCTCAAAAAGAACTAGATTTTCAAATTGAAGTATATCCTGGTATAACTCTAATATTTATTGCTCCTTATAGAATAGTGCCTACTGAGTTAAAAGAACTAAAGGTATAGCTATAGGACCTATTAGATAGAGGTTTTATCAGGTTTAGTATGTCTTTTTAGGGAGCACTTATGCTATTTGTAAAGAAGAAAGATGGGTCGCTCACGTTATACATTGATTATATGTAGCTAAACAAAATGACTATGAAGAATAAGTATCAATTGCCTAGGATAGATGACCTCTTTGATTAGTTAAGAGGGGCATATGTGTTTTCTAAGACTGATATAAGATTTAGATACCATCAACTAAGGGTTAAAGAGGCTAATATTCCTAGAACTTCCTTTAGAACCTAGTATAGGTATTATGAGTTTTTGGTGATGCCATTTTGGCTCACTAATGCCCTAGCAGCTTTTCGTGGATCTCAAGAATAGAGTTTTTTAGCCTTATCTACATCAATTTATGGTTGTTTTCATAAATGATATCCAGGCGTAGTTTAGAAGCTAGGAAGAGCATGAACAACATCTCAGGGTTGTGTTACAAACCTTAAGAGAGAGATAGTTGTATGCCAAGCTCAGCAAGTGTGAGTTTTGGCTGAGTAAAGTTGCTTTTCTTAGCCACATAGTGCTAGCAAAGGGAATTAGGGTACATCCAAATAAAGTGAAAGTAGTGCTAGAATGGGAACAACCTAGGAATGTAACAAAGGTGAGAAGTTTTTTTGGGTTTACCTAGGTATTATAGGAGATTTATAAAAGGGTTCTCTATCATTGCGACTCCTTTAACTAAACTTAATAGAAAGACTGTGAGATTTGAGTGGGATGATAAGTGTTAAGCAAGTTTTGAGCAATTAAAGAAGATGATAATAGAAGCTCTTATCCTAATTCAAACGAAATAGGGTAAGGACTTTACAATGTATAGTGATGCCTTACTGAATGGCTTGGGGTGTGTTATGATGCTAGATAGGAAGGGAATAGCTTATGCTTTAAGATAATTGAAGCCACATGAAAGGAATTATCCTACTCATGACTTAGAGCTAACTGCCATTGTGTTTTCTTTGAAGATATAGAGGCATTATCTATATAGAGAAAAATGCTACATATATAGAGATCATAAGAGTTTGAAAATACCTTATTTCTCATAAGGAACTAAATTTAAGATAGATAAGGTGGTTAGAGCTGATCAAGGATTATGACTACTTAATTGATTACCACCCAAGGAAAGCTAATATGGTGGTAGATGCTTTAAGTAAGAAATTTATGATGTCTTTGAAAGCTATTAATGTTAGGTTGCAGTACACTTTAGAGGATGTTGTGTTGGCTGAGTTATAGGTTAAGCTAGACTTTAGATAGTAGATTAAAGTAAGTCAGATGAAAGATGACCAGCTAGTTCAGATTGCCAATAATGTTAAAGAGGGGAAGGTGATAGGGTTTGATTTGACAAAGGATAGGTATCTGTATTATCAAAATAGGTTATGTGTATCTAGTACAGGTGACTTGAGGTTATAGATACTTAGAGAGGCATGTGAGGCTCCTTACTCTATGCATCCTAGGAGCATAAAAATGTATTTAGATCTAAAATCTCATTATTGGTGACATTGGACGAAAAGAGATGTGGCAGAGTATGTTGCCAAGTGTTTGGCATGCCAATAAGTGAAAGCTGGGTATTGAGTTCCTTCTGGATTGCTATATCTAATAGCAATACCAGAGTGGAAATGGGAAAAGGTAACCATGGACTTTGTAATGGGTCTACCCTTGACTAGAGGTAAAATGATGTTGCATGGGTAATTATGGGCAAATTGAAAAAGACAATTCATTTTATCTCGGTCAAAATAGATTATTCTTTAGAGAGGTTGGCTAAACTATATGTGGAAGAGATATTCAGATTACATGGTGTGCCAATGACAATCATTTTTTATAGGGATCCTCATTTCGCTTCCAAATTTTTTAAGAAGCTGCAGGGAGCCTTAGGTACTAGACTAGCCTATAGCACAGCTTTTCATCGTCAGACTGATGGACAGTCAGAGTGAGTGATATAGATACTTAAAGATATGTTGTGAGGATGTGCTATTGAGCTTAAAGGTAACTAGGATCAATACTTATCCTTGCCAGAGTTTGCTTATAATAACAACTACCAGGCCAGCTTAGAGATGGCCCTATATGAGGCATTGTATGATAGATGATATAGGACTCCTATGTGTTGGAGTAAAGTTAGAGAGAGAGAGATCTCTAATGTGGATTTAATCATTGATGTTAAAGAAAAAATGAAGTTAATTATAAAAAGGTTGAAGGTAGCCGTGGATAGACAAAAATCATATGTTGACCTAAAGTGAAGAGATATTAAGTATATAGTTAAGGAAAAAGTGTTCCTAAAGGTTTTTTATGGAGAAAGGTGCTGAGGTTTAGGAAAAAAGGAAAATTAGGTCCTAGGTTCATAGGACCTAATGAGATTATAGAAAGGGTCGGACCTTTAGCAAACAGGCCGGCACTACCACCTAAGCTACAGTAGATACATGGTGTATTTCATGTTTTTATGCTTTGAAGGTACAGATCAGATCCATCATATGTGATTTTGATGATAGATATTAAGGTATAGCTAGATTTGAGTTATAAGGAGGAATTGTTGTAAATTAAGGCTCATGGAATAAAGTAGTTGAGGAATAAGTCCATACCACTAGTTAAGGTACTATAGAGATACCATAATATACAAAAAGCTACCTAGGAGCTAGAAGAGCAGATGAAAGCCCAGTATCCGCACTTATTTGCTCCAGGTAATTTTGAGGATGAAATTTTCTTAAAAAGGGAAGAAATATAACACTTATGTTCTAAGACTTCATGAATAGTGCCACTAGGTTTGGGAACTGTGCTTGGGGTGCCGAGTCACTTGCACATAAATTGAGCAGTGATACTATTCATGAAACTTCGAGGGGCTTTTCATTTGATGAAGAAGCCAAAATTTATAAATTTAGTAGAACCAATAATTCATTTCGGGCTATAAGCTACCTCTCTATGAAATAAAAATTTTATAAGCCAGGAATGGCTCGAGATGTGCCCGAATGGAGCTAAAAATAGCAGACCCTACAACTCAAAAAATCCATTAAGTCTATTACTAAAAGAATTTCTGGATTTTAAAGTTGTTTGCAAATTCTCGTAATTTTCAAGGTTAGCAAGCAAATTGAGGTAGTTTGAAAACTACCTAAACGATAGAATTTGGTCATGAAAATTTATGAGCATATGTAGGGGATTAAAACATGAATTAAAATAAATGGTGTAATTTTTTAAGGTCCATGTGAAGTTTGGTGAATTTTCAAATTTTACCAAAAAATTGAGATGTGTAGGGATAGCTTAGATGGCTATGGACCCACCTATACACTTACTAGCTAGCCGAGGGCCCTTAACAAGTGGCAAGATTAGTGGACAAGTGGACTTTTCCACTTAAACAAAATACATTCCTCCCTTGCTTGCCAATAAAAGAACCGATGCCATCCTCACTTTGAAACCCTATTTTCATCATTTTATTTAGCTCAATTCTAGAATTTCTGCTCACCAAAAAATATTTTGATGTGTTAGGAACTTAGAGGAAAAGGAACTACAGCAAAAGGAGCTTTCAAGAAGAAATTAAAAATCCCTAAAGTTTCTTGGATTGACGCTGTCTAGCAAGTGATTGAGGTGAGCTTCTTTTTGATTTTTTGAGTTTTCCTTTAGGTTTTTCTTATTGGAATTGGTTGTGTGAGGTGCCAAACATATGTGGGAATGAGTTTTTATGGCTTTTGAGGGGTTTTGGAACAATAAAAAGTTTAATGAATGCAGGAGAAGGGGATGTGGCAGGTCAAAAGTGAGTATTGAGAGGCTAAAAGTGTGGATTCTTCCTTCTATAAAGTGTGAGGTAAATGAATTCAATCATTCACTTCATGTGCTTAAAATTTAAGTAGCATCTCTTTGGGGTTAAGAATGAGTTAAGCATGTAAACTAGCTTAGAAAGGTAAATGCTTTGAGATATGGTGGTATATAGTTTATAAATATGTGAATTGTATGGCTACTTGATGAAAAGAGTTAACATGGATGCTAAACACTTAGAAGCCGAGAGGTATTCATTATTTTTGTGATTTGCTGATGATTCTTAATGTGTCTTTATGGTGTTTGAGGTATGAATTAATGAGTTTGGAGTTAGTTGTAATGAAATTTCTTGTAATTGATGGAAGAACACATATTAGTATGGAGGGTATGTGTAGCCCAAAGTTATGATAAATTTGTGAATATGTATGGTTTGTTTTAATGGTCCTATGTAGTGCTTGAGGCATGAATTAGTGATATGGCATGTAAGAAGAGCTATGTATGCATGAATGTGTAGTGGTTTCACTATGGCTAAGGCATGTAAGGTATGTGTAGTGGCATGGCATGCATCATACATGGTATATATATGTATGTGAAAGTTGGCAAGGTAATGTTTAGGATGTATGTATGATAAATGATTTCAAAGTACATGTAATTAGCTATGAATCACCTAGTGGCTGAGAAGTGTGGATGCTATAGGGGAGGCATGGTAAGCATAACATGTGTTCATACTTTTGTGTACATGAATGATATGAAAATAATGTACATTTGATGCATGATATAGAATTTTCATGAAACTAGGTTAAAGTATACCTCAAAGTGGTATGTAATATAAGCAAGAATTGGCATGAATAACAATCTTAAGTTTGGCTAGAAATGATGTGTGAAAAGTTATTTGTTGTTGCCTTTAAGGGCTATGGTATGTACTTGCACAATATACTTGAATTTTGTGTCGATAATGGCTAGTATAGTGAGATCTATGGTAATGGCATGTAAGCTTAAGTTTGGCCTTGTTTTTGCCCTAAGTTGTGATGGGCATTAGGCCTATAAATAAATGAAATAACTAATGAAAACTGCACTAAAAAATAAGCTAAAATGGACACAAATACCTTAGTATAACCTTACCATAATGACCTGTAACTATCTTAAATAACCATTACTTGAATAATTAAATCCCCTAGATAGTAAATGGCCTAGATTTGTAAAATACTTATGGTATTAAATTCATCATAATATGTCATAATTATTGGCACTAGAATCCTTGAATATATTGTTAGATAATTCACTCGGTACAACCGGTTTGTGGCCATACCAAACTAGGCTAAATTCCAATTGTGATGCAAAATTTATATATCTATTCTTGAGTTTATAATATTATAAAAAGTTAATCAGTAAAGTAATGGATTAAAATTGATTTTAAATGGCCCACTAGATGGACACCTATCAAATCGATTGACCGGTCCACTTAGGGATCCTTAGTAGCTGCTACACTATTTACTTTTTAGATAGTGCTGGTACAACCATATAAGTCTCTATTGAGTCCACTATACTAGTCTGTTGGATAGACAACATCCTATTTTGCCATTGGACACTAGATTTGATATTGTCGATGCAGCGGCATAAGTCCCTTAGGGCCACTACACTAGTTTGTTAGATAGTCTAGCCTGGTGGGTAGACACAGCCATTTTATCACTAATCATTTACATGATGTAGGTGTAGTGGCATAGGTCCCTAAGGGCCAATACACTAATCTGTTAGATAGACCAGTCTACTGGTAGACAACTTCTTGGTAATTACACCTTAGGTGCCAGAATGTGATCAAGCCACTGTAGCGATGCAAGTCCAGAATAGGGACCATTGGACTAGTTTATTTTCCCTTTGGATCTAATACCTATCAGGGTTGTGTTCTGAGATAGGCTAGATGTAATATTGAAATAAGATTAATGAATTTAAATATGAATATGAAATATGACACAAGGGCATTTTAGTAATTTTTCCATTAATAGTGTGTAAAGGCTTAAAATGGTATAGCTTGTGCATAAAATGATTAATAATAATCCAAAACATAAATTATGAGTTGTATTAATTAATTAGAAAACTTACAGATAGAAATATCCTAGGGGTAAAATGGTAATTTCACATGTTAGAGCTCTAAGTTAAACCCGAATAATGGAATTAAATGAAAATAGGAATTTGATGCATGGAAAAATTACTGGACATGTTTTCAATGTTTGAATTCACCATTGAGTATTTTATACTCAGTGTACCTATTTCAATGCATAGGTACCAAAAATAAGTATATCACCTCTTAAAGCATGTAAGGAGTTCAAAGGAGAATTTTGAGAAGGTTGATAATGTACATTTGTTTAGTTTTTGCACTCTATGTACTTAGGTGGGGGAAAATGGATATGATGTATATAAAATGACATAGGATTGTAATTATATTTATGTACAGATATACCATGTTATAATAATCAGTTGTTAATCTTTGTGTGTATGAATGCCTTATGTGTACAATTTGGTGAGCCTAAGGCTCCATGTGATTTCTTGATTATGGCCTAAGGCTTGTGTTTGTTGTGTGTTAGATTATGATGATAGGTTGATATCTAGGGGAGCAAAAGGGTCCTGGAGACATGATAAATGTTATAAAAGTGTTTACAAGTTGAAAAGAATTTTAGGATAGTAACCCGGGCAATCGTTATGTTGCCAGATTTTTAGGAGATATCTGATTGTATTAAAATCCTTCTATAATAGTGTGAACATGATAACATGAACCTAAATAGGCTATAAGGCTAGACAGGGCTGAATTTAGAGCTAAATAGAATGGATTAGTACAACATAAGTAAAAGTTAATTGAATGATTATGGGAGATGTTAGGATGGGTGACCTGGTAGGAAGTGCACCGCTTATTAGGTTTCTTTGGGAATCTAGTAAGGGGTGTCACATTTTCCTCTACATCTCTTATCAAATTAGCACAAAAAAATTTACCTTCTCTAAACTCACTCTAACATAGAGAAGTTCTATATCATCTACCATATAAAGCTTCATAAGGTGCCATTCCCAAATTGGACTGATAGTTGTTATTGTAATCAAACTCTGCTAAAGATAGGCACTAATTCCAGCTACCGTTAAACTTAGTTGCATAACCCTATAGCATATCCTCAAGTACCTGTATCACCCTTTTTTACTATCCATTAACCTGAGGATGAAAAGTTATACTATAGGCCAGTCTGGTGCCTAAGGTTTCCTGTAGCTTCTTCCAAATTTTGGAAGTGAAACAAGGATCCCTGTTAGAAATAATAGTCGCTAGCACACTATAAAGTCTAACTATTTCATCCACATACAATCTAGTCAACTTTTCTAAAGAATAATCCAATTTAATTGGAATAAAGTGAGTTGTTTTTGTTAGTCTATCAACAATCACCCATATAGCATCACATTTATCTTTGGTCATAGGTAAACCCATCATAAAATCCATTATCACTTTCTCCCACTTCCATTCTAGTATTGTTATAGGATGTAACAACCTAGAAGGAACTTGATGCTTAGCTTTTAATTGATGACAAGTCAAACATCTTGCCATATATTCTGCTACATCTCTTTTTATACCTTACCACCAATTATGAGATTTCAAGTATAGATAAATTTTTGTGCCACTAGGATGCATAGAATAAGGAGCTTCGTGTTCTTCTCTCAGTATTTGTAACCTCATGTTATCTATACTAGGTACACAAAACCTATTCAGGTAATACAAACATTTATCTTCTATCAATTTAAACCCTATGGCCTTCCCCTCTTTGACTTTACGTATAATCTAAATGAACTATTCATCTTTTATCTATATCTCCTTAATCTACTATTAAAAATTAGGTTTCACCTATAACTCAGCTAGAATAACATTTTTTGGAGTATACTACAATCTAGCATTCATAGCTTTCAGAGTTACCATGAATTTTTTACTTAAAGCATCTGCCATCATATTTGCTTTCTCCAGGTGGTATTCAATGAAATAGTCATAATCCTTTATTAGTTCTAACCACCTTCTCTGTTTCAAGTTAAATTCTTTCTAATTGAGAAGGTATTTTAGACTTTTATGAATTGTATAAATATAACATTTTTCACTATAAAGATAGTGCCTCCAGATTTTCAAAGGAAATACAATAATAGGAAGCTACAAGTCATGAGTAGGATAGTTCCTTTTATGTGGCTTCAACTTTCTTGAAGCATAGTGTAACGCCCATGTTTTGAGGCTTCGTGAACATCACCATAGGGTTCGAGAATTGCACCTAAGGTGCTGGGTCACTTTCATGTGGATTAAGGCAGTGGCATAGGTCACGAAACTTTGAAGAGCCTTAATTTGATGAAAAGAGCAAAATTTAAAAATTTAGCAAAACCAAGAATTTATTTTTGGTTGTAAGCTACCCATTGGGATAATAAAAATTTTTCGAGCTAAGATTAACCTGGGATATGCTCGGACAGAGCCAAAAATAGTGGACTTTGAAGCTTAAAAATTGCACTGAGTCCAATGGTGAAAGAATTTTTAGAATCGGAGGTTATTTGCAGATTCTTGTAATTTTCAAGGTTGGCATGCAAATTAAGGAAGCCTAAAAATTTCCTTATTGATTGAATTTGGCAACAAAAATTTAAGAGCCAGTAGAGGGGATTAAAAAAGGAATTGAAAAAAAATGGTGTAATTTTTAGAGGTCTGATTGAATTTCTATGAATTTTTAAAGTTTGCCAAAAAATCGGGATGGTTCATGAATTATTAGGACAACTTTAAAGTGCCAATATAGGGTCCACAACATTGCCATGTGTCTGAGTAGCCTTGACAAGTGGCAAAGGGCATATGACAAGTGGATTTCCACTTGTTAAAGACCAAAACTCATTTTATTCTTTTTCTTTCCTTTTTTCCCAGATTGCCGATTCTACCTCCTCTATATTTAGGCTATAAGTTTTTCCTCCAGTGGCTAAATGAGGTGATTCTTATGGTTAAAAATTCTTTCGGATGTTAGGCACCATAAGGAAAAAGAATCAAGCCAAAAGGAGCTGTGGTTTGCAAGAAAAAATTCAAACAAGGTGACTAGTTTAGAACAATCTAGAACAATGACACCAAGGTGAGTTTATAGATGTATCTTCCTCATTTCATGGGGTTTTTACGTGATTTTTGATGCTAAGTCATAGCTAACATCTTTTATGGTGGTGTGTATAAGTTATTAGTGGCCATTGGAGGTCATTTAAAGTCTTATAAAGAGAGGAAAAGGTTATTATGGCTGTTGGAAATGGGGCTAGCAACATGGACTTAGTGAGGATAACACCTTCAAAGAGACATGTAAGTGGACTTTCAACCCTTTCTTCATGGGTATGGGTACCTAGACTAGTGGACATTGACTTAGAAGGGCTAGAATGATGCATTTAGAGTTAAATTCTTCCTTGGTGATGTTGGTTTCCTTGAGTATTTAGTGGAATTGAACTTGTTGTTCGTAACATTTTCTTACTTAGCCTTACAAACCTTGTTGAAATTTGCTACCTATGATTGTTTAAATGAGTAATTTGCTACCTAAGCTGAAATTAGAAGATGCATGGCATGCTAGGAGAATTATGAACATTTTGGTGTGGAATTCCCTATGGATTGTGTAATTGTGCTTGTATCTATGAGTGTTCATGATTGAGTATTAGGTATGTTGCTGGGTAACTTAGCCATAATTGGCTTAGAATGAAATGTTTTATGGGCACACTTGAGTTTATGGCATGTATATGTGATTAATAATGTAATTATATGTTGAGGATTGGAAATTTAATCTATTTTTCCAAAGTACCCGTGAGTTTAAACCATGGTATATTGGCATGAAATTTAAGTTGATTAAGATGTTAGTTAAGAAATTTGCAATGGCTTAATTGTTGGCATGAAATGGTCATGAATGTAGTTAAGTATATGATATATTAATTTAGCAATGTACACCTTGACCAAGTGCTTTGAAATGGCTAAAAGAATTTGGACTCAAGCTATTAGTTAAAGCTTAAAATAATGGCTCATAAAGTGACTTAAAGTGAACCCTTAAAGAGAACATTATTTGTGCTTTTGAGAGGCTAGTTTAAAGTCATTTTTTTGCCATGGTGTTAGCCAAGTTCCAATGGCTTTAGTGCCTATATTTTTGGCATAGATTTGATCCAATTGGAGATGCCATTTGTGCTTAGATTTTAACCATGGACTTGGCTTAGTTACAATTGGCCTCATGCCTAGAAAAGTACTAAACAAAACCTTAGAAATTGAGTCAAATTTGGACTTAACACAATCTTAGAAAGTAACTTTAAAAGTGGTTGAAATGGCCTATAACTATCTAATTGACCTTTACCTAAACCAAAAATTTCACTAGATAGAAAGTATTAATCTATTTAGTGGAAATGCCCTAATAAATAATAAAATAAGATATCTTGAATTTTGGTAGCAACAGACATAAGAATTGTTTTGAGATTTTACCTGGTAGAGCCAAAAAGTGGCTATACTAGTCTGAATAAATTTTCAATGTATAAGATAAAATTTTTAACTGTCTATTTTTGAGACCCAAATATTATAAGAATAATTTTGGCTAATAAATAAAGTTAAATTAAGCTACTTTGCCCATTAGATAGACACCTAATAGATTGGTTGATTGATTAACTTAGGGTTTTGTAAATGCTAGTCATTAATGACTGGAGAGGTCTACGAACTTATCTCCATTATGTCACCTAGTTATTAATGGTATTCATTAGTGGCTAGAGAGGCCTATGGACTTATCTCCATTATGTCACCCAGTTCTTGATGATTTATGACTAGGGAGGCCTACGGGTTGATCTTTATCATGTCATATAGTTACTCATTTATTGTTGGGAAGGCCCACGGGCTGATTTCTATTATTCCACATTGTTACTTATGTTTGGGGAGGCTATAGCTAATCTCTATTATGGCACACATGCCGATGCAGTGGTATAGGTCTAGAATGAGAAACACTACACTAGTTTATTTTCCCTCTAAATCTAGTGTCTTAAAGTGTTGTCTTTTTAGTCGAAATAGAGAATTAAATTAAGTAAATGATCAAACTGGTTATGAATATAATAAATTAAGCATAATGGAATAGTATTTTCTAAGTTTTACAAAAAAGGCAAGCTAAAGGGTATTTTGAAGAGTTTGCACAGATATGCCAAATCAGTTGTAGTGGATTAAGTTAAGTAATAAGTAGAATAAACATATAAGATAAAGTTTTAAGCTTGTTGGATGACTTTTTGAGAAAAAGTAATAAAAATAAAATACAAGGGTATTTTAGTAATTTTTCACCTTTGAGTTAGATTAAGTGATTCTTACGAAGTATGCATGTTAAAAGTAATAGTCCTCACTTTAGATGACTTAGCTGAGTCAAAAATACTATTTCAGAATATATAAAAATAACTTAGTGGTATTTCAATAATTTCACACCCTAGTGAGTAATTAATTTGTATAATAAAGTAAAATCATTTCCTCAACTACATAAGTAAGTTAATGATATAAATACCATAATTAATTTGCTTTAAATTCACCACTGAGTATCTTGTACACTCAGCATACCGATTTTGGTGCGCAAGTACACTACAGTAGGACCTGCCTCGTAAAGCATGATGATAGCAGTTCAGAGGATACAAGTGAAGACTTTAGATGTAATTGTTTCATAGGGGTTTCTATTAAAGAAAACCCTTTGACAAACCATCTATAATACCCTACCAACCTTAGGAAACTCCTAATCTCTATGGTGTTCATTGGTAGCTTCCACTCCATCACTACTTTAATCTTATAAGGATAAACCCAAATACCATTGGCTAAAGCTATATGCCCCATGAAGGATACAACACCTAACCAAAATTCACACTTACTAAGATTGGCATAAAGTTTCTCTTCTCTTAGAATGTAAAGAACCATTCTTAAATGTTGTTCATCCTCTTCCTTGTTCTTTGAGTAGACTAGAATCTCATTGATGAAAATTACCACAAATTAATCAAGATAATGTCTGAAGACCTTATTCATCAGGTTTATGAAAGCTATAGGAGCATTGTAGGCTTAAATGGCTTTACGAAGCAGTCTTAATGGCCATATCTTATCTTGAAAGTAGTCTTCACTAAATCTATTTCTTTTACTCTCAACTAATAGTACCTAAATGTCATATCTATCTTAGAGAACACTTTAACTCCGTTAAGCTGGTCAAACAGAACATCGAACCAATGGCAAAGTATACTTGTTATGGATGGTCACTTAATTCAATTGTCGGTAGTCCATATATAACTAAAGAGAACCATCCTTATTTTTAACAAACAGAACTGATGCTTTCTAAGGTGATACACTCAGCCTAATGAAACCCTTATCAAGTAATTCTTGTAACTAAATGTAACATCCAAGACTACTTAAATAAGTCAATATTATTTAAGCATATTATTCGGACAAATTAAAGTAGTTAATTATTGAGTGATTTGAAAGAAAATTATTTACGGTAATGAGTAGGATTAGAGGATTAAATAAAATCTCAAATAAAAGATATATAAATTAATTAAGGATGAAGGCAATATATATATATATATATATATATATATATATATATATATATATATATATATATATATATATAAAAAAAAAAAAAAAAAAATAAAAATAAATATAAAAAAATATAGATATTTTTATTGTATTATATATTATTAAACTCTATATAATA